>VXAV01006571.1:11189-27620 GCA_013399715.1 Alectura lathami
GGCGGTACCGCGGCGCCGGCGGCCGGCAAACCCGAGCCGGAGCGGCCTCGGGAGGCTGCCTGTCACCGCGCCGGGGGCTAGCTGGCCTCGGCACGCGTTTCCCGGCATTTCTTTTGTACTCTAACGTGCTGCGCGGAAATGTATTTAGTTATTTATTTATTTTTGCGGATGAAGCTGAGCTATCCAACGCTCACGAAGCAATCCGCAGTTAGGGATCCGCCTAGTGCTTCCCCACGGAAAGGCAAGCCGCCACCAACTAACCTAGCTATCGGTCCAAACGTTACCAAACCCTGCAACTAAAACCTCCCAAAGCTGCACCACTCGCTTTTTCACATGCTTCGGCATCACAAGCAACGCCGTGGCACCAACACGACAGGTGTTTTAATTCAACGCCTAGTCCGAGCGCATCTGAGAACTCTTAATGATTACGTGGTGCCTTTACTTCAGCCCCGTGCTGCTGAAGAAGCGATCTGCACCTGCTGCTGCCAAGCGCCCGGGCGCAGGCTGAGCAGTGCACCAGCCTGCAGTACCATCCAGCCACAGGTAACTGAGAACAGGCTCCAGAAAAGCTTTTATCTAGTGTGAGAAAATACCACACTAATTTATGGTAACCAAAACATTCATCTTCCAGGTAAAGGAGGAGTTTGCAGTGATTCCACACAACTCCTCCATTAAATTAGATAAGCTGCAATTCAGGCACACCACTTCTTCAGAAAGCAGTTTTAGAACTGTGTGCTGGTTTGATTCCTCTAGGCAGATATACTCTAATTTAAAAACATCTAATGTGCTCGTTTTGATGTGTTGTGAAAATGTAAAAAAATAAAATAAAATCTACAAGTAAACCCAAACAATAGAGAAATACTTGGACATTCATGTCCATATACATCTATGAAGGATTTTCACTGAGAAGATATCTCAGTAAAGCAACCGTACGATAATCTGCCACTGTCAGATACCAGACAGCATGGAAACAGAATCTGACTGCAGCCAAAAAATGCTGTCAAGAGAGGGCTTCATCAGTATCTTGACTCTAATTCATCGTGAACCACCTGAACTCCCACAGCAAGACTTTGCTTTGTGGACTGCTTACTTGTTTCTCAGTAGCTAAACGCTTCTGACGATACGCACAAAGAGATAATCTGATAGCAATTTCAAGCAAGTCCCTTCCCTAAAAACATGATCCTTTGAATCAGACGGACAAAGAACAAGCATAAAGCAGCAGAAGAAAGCCCGAGCCACGAGGAAGAAGCTGCACATTCTGCATTGCACCAGCCATAGGGGTTCACTGTCGCTTAAAAATGCCTCATAAAACAGCGCAGCATCAGAGGCAAGGGCCAGGGAGTTACTGACGTCTTTGCCAGCGTTAAATACTGACGACAAGAATGACAGCTGAACGTGTCACTTGACTGCACGAGGCAATTCAGAACAGCTCCAAACAAACTCTAAATGATGCTTTTTACACTTTGGCACCACTTCTGGCCAGTGTACAGTGTTCTGTGGGAACAAATCTAGGAAGGAAAGTCCTGCCAGGAAGTCAATTAAACACATCAGTCAGTTAAGCAGCCTATCTACACAGGGTGCTCAAGGGTTTTATTCAGATGCACTCTTCAGAAAAGGGCCACAGACTTCATACAACTACTGCAAGGATGCTGCTTTACACCTGGCTACTTCAACATAAGCTGAATTTGTTAGTAGTGAGCATCGTTCTCTAAAGGAAGTCCACTCGCATTAATGAATGCTGTGTTACCTGTAATACAATCTAAGCACTAGAATCTCAATAACTGTGTTTCAGATGAACAGAGAGCTGAATCATTTCCACCTCCCATTTCAAAAGTCCTCCTTTTATGCTTAGGGAGGGGCAGTGGTAGGAGGGAGCACAGAAGGGAGCAAAATACTTCATTGCTCTTCCTGCATCTTCAGGGCCCACTAGTACCTTTACAACACAGCTCTTAACATATAATTTTCAAGCTCACTCTTAAAAGACCTGTAAATTGGGGGAAAAAAAAAAAAGTGACTGAAGAGTGTAGGAAGTAATTCTACTCAAGCAAACCAAATTTTGTACTCAAATAGTCAAAATGGCACTACACAGAAAACGTGTCACAGCTCATTTTCTGTAACAAAAATAAATCAACATCAAGTATTTCAAGTTATCCTCTGATAGGAGACCAACTAAATGGCAAAAAAAAAAACATATGTACGGAATTTCTCTCACAATTATGACAACAGCTATTGTTCATAGTGTTAATCAACAATATTACTCTGAGATATTTTCTGACTACACACGTAGACCTTACAGTAGCCTTCCTGTACCTAAAAAGCTGGCCTGCAAGAAAGCTGGAGAGTGACTTTTTACAAGGGCAGGTAGTGATAGCACAAGGGGGAGTAGTTTTACAATAACAATAATTTAAAAAAGGCAGATCTAGGTTAGAGGTTAGGAGGAAATTCTTTACTCAGAGGTGGTGAGGCCCTGGCACAGGCTGCCCAGAGCAGCTGTGGGCGCCTCATTCCTGAGGGTGCCCAAGGCCAGGCTGGGAGGGCCCTGGACAGCCTGATCCAGTGGGTGGCAGCCAGCCCACGGCAGGGGTTGGGGCTGGTGGGCTTTAGGGTTGCTTCCAACCCAAGCCATGCTGTAATTCTATGATATGATTCCATGTAAATAATTCCATGCTTCTGCTCACAGCACAGCCATGATTAGATCACAATCCCCCTGTGCGTTTCCAACTAAGCCTTACTGTTCTGCTACCTCTGCAGACTGAGAAGTTCTCTGAAAACACCGACTCTATCCTCCTCCTAATTTGTGACCCACCAATTAGTTACCATTGGTTCCAGTCACATGATGTTATTTCTGTGTCTTGGCTTAGTTATGGTAACTCCTACAACCAGAAAACTCAGAAACACAGCAGTTTTGAATCTCTAAGGATAATCTGTCATTGAGTATTTTAAAAATCTGTTCCTGTAATATAAAAGGCACAAAAATCTCTGTTCACTGGGGCCTCTAAGAGTGAGAGAAAGTAAATCACTGATTTTTCATTTTTAACCTCCTCAGAAAGCTTTAAATTTAGTAGCTAATAGTTTAACATAGTGCTTGCATGTCAACATTGAAAACGTTTTGGGGGCAATGACTCACCACTTAGCCAACTTACCACAGGAAAACAAACACATTGGCCAGGTGTACTTAGTTTTCACAATAAAAAGTTTAGTTACTGTTTGGAATGCAATTTGTTAGCACTTTTGTATATAACTATTTTTTATTTTAGGCTCTAATAGGAACACACGCAGAAAGGCAAGTGCCAAAAGAAAATTATTTCATAAAGTACCACTCATATCTAACAGAAATAGAAACCAAGTAGATTTGTAGAAATCATCATTATTGTTACTGAACTGCAGTTACCTAGGAAGTTAAATTACTAAAATATCCATCAACATAGTAGCCCTATACTAATACAGAAACATTGGAGTAAAGTCTTTAAGAAACTGAAAATTTTTAAAATCCAGATTCTTGTATCTTTTGACATTAAGTATCAACCATATTTCTCGTGACTTTCCATGCTATAATTAAACTTCCCTGAATTACCTGTTAGCTAAAACAATTTTATCTGTGCCATTATATACTGACTTCTTACAGAGGTATGGTTAAAATAAGGAGACCATTAATTCAATTTAAATTTCCTACAATCATCAGTAAAGTTTAGTTTTGTGTCATCTGCTAAATGAAATCTAGCACTTTTGTCTGTAATCTGTCATCTATTCAGCACTGAGAGCATTTATATATGGAGAAACAGTGCCTGAAAAATGCAGCACAGCAATCTTTGATTATTTGCTGTAACTGAATTTCACTGCTCAGATTGGTACAGTGCTAATACAAATAAAATTTAATCAGCATTTTGTTGTATTCATTAAAAAGAAAGGTTAAATGAAAAGCATTTGAAAAATACTGCTGCTTAAAATTAATGCCTAGTAAAGAGAAATGGGATAAATTTTTCATTCACTAAAACGATCTTTTTACCTGGCTAATGCTACTAAATATTAAACATGTAATGCAAGTTTTATTACTTTCCTAGAATTACCGCAATAAATTATAAGGAAAATGCACTGCTATGTGTTTTAGCTTCTCTGACATTTTAAATGTATTTTCGTTAATCTAGCAGAAATCATCTGCTAGACTGTAAAGCCACCCTACATAACACACAACTGTTAAAATGTAAATTGCCAAACTATTTTTAGCTGTTGCTGAAGGGGGGGGGAGAAAGGGAGAAAAAAAAAAGGAAGAAGAATATTCCTGGCCTCGGGAATAATGATTTGAGGCATTGTGTTCATTTTGTTTATCAAGCAGCTATTCAGCCTCTAGTGGGGCCCAAGTGCTTATGCAAGCAAAAGCTTTTAAGAGTGCCTGCAGCTGCAATCCTGGCTTCCAGGTAGGCTGCAGGTTCAGAGCACAGCTGCCCCAGGCTATCCCCACTATCTCAGCTCCATCTGGAAGTATGGTTAACACAGGATTTCAGATCCCCGTTTCTGTACATGTCACCGCGAGCACGGGGAGGGAGAAGGGAAAGAGGGAGGCGAGAACGGGGGCGACGCAAGGACTAGGAGCCACCGTCCACACTTCAGACTTCACACAAAATACAACGCTCGGCCGCATCTTGCTCCCGCTGTACTGCCGCTGCCTGTGCAGTTTGTGCTATTCAGCCCATCCGGCTCTAAGTTATGACTCATCCGAGTGCACCTGCGCCCATGTGTTAAGTACTGCCAAATAAAAGCCCAACATGCATTTACACAACAAAGAGATGTACCCTGCAAGGCAGCAGCGCTTCCCCCTCCCCTCCTGTTTGTTCTGAGCAGGGAGAAAAATAATTCTGTCCTTCACTTCACTGGGGATTTTTCACTTCACGTGGATCTTTCAATGCAGGTTCATTTATAAACAATTTTCTTCCTTTTAAGAATAAAGCATATTTAATACCACAGAACACCCCTATAGCATTAGATTATCACAGCCATTAATGATTTTTCCACCAAAACCCTTCCAACCTTTTTCATCAAAGCCCTTTATTCTCGACGGATAAATTTTCAAGCAAAGAGGGATCAACAAACTAGTTGCTTGAAAGCTTTCCTGATGCTAGGCTGAAGTTAGGAAAGGCTTAATGAAGGCTTTAAAATCCACTAGGGCTTCACAATGAACATCTGACTCGGTGATTTATGCATATTAATAACCTCAGTCCTACTGAGGCAAGCTGAGCTGTACATGTCCTCCGAATCTTAATGTCTTCAGCTCCACTGGGATTATTACAAATGTAAATTTCTAAGATTCTCAGCTATTAATCTCTGTCTGTCCTCCTGTTCAGCAACATAATGACTAATTAAACATCAAAAGACCTGTACAGGAGATCTTCTTTGACAGCTCCTGGCCCAGCTCTCTTCCCAAGAGAGGAATTCAAATGACAGGGACAAGTGGGTAGGAGCATATGAGCAAGCTACAAATCACTGCTATGAAATCTAAAAATTGTACATCAAATGTGTATTTAGTTCTCGAGAACCACTCCCAACTGCCTAGCCTAGCTGTCCATGTCCAGCGGGACAGCCTTCCTAATGACAGCTTGAAGAGTTTGTATGTCAGGTAGATAGAACCCAGTTCAAGCCCATTTTACCTACTATAAGTAAAACATTTAGTACTTACAGAAGAAGGCAAGCCAGGGGGCACCTTTCTTACTTTCTTTGTCTGCAGAGGATCTGTACACAGAGAAACAACACATTTCACCAAGGATCTATGTTGCAGATGGAAAAGAGTGACTAGCCACTCTATACAGTTGCTTTCTTTTCACGATTTTTTTTTTAATTCATGTTTTTTTGTTTTTAATTTTGTGCAAATGAAACTTATCTTTGTCATCAACACAAGAGAGTACTAAAATAATGTAATACACATATATGTTCTTTTCTAAAATAAAGCTGTGATAAACAATTACTTGTGATTCTTTCCCTACGAAAAGCCGTTATTCCTAAGGACACTAATACCGCAGGGTATGTTGATGCCGTTATAGTCTTGATAAGAAACAAAGTTAAATTTTGAGATATCTAAGAAGAAAACCTTTCTTTTCTTCACAGTAAAGACAGAACTACAGAAAAGGATGTAAATTTCTATGGCATTAAGATTATGCCGAGGTTGTAAACAATAGCAAATCTAATGACTTCATTACTTTTCTTAGCAAAAAATACAACTCAAATTTTCATGTAACAGTAACACTGGATATATACTCACTTCCTGCTATCAATAACAATTTTAATGTAATAAAAGTAGCCATCAATTTCACTACCTAAATCTAGAACCTGAACCAGTTCAGGCAGCTGCTAATAAAATTAATATCTGAATAGTACACATGCAAATTAGAAGTTAATGGATGTTCTGAAGATGAATATCTGGCAACGTTACCACGTCTACAGCTGACCGACTGAGTTTTCAATTAAAACTTTCTGTTTTTCTATTTTCATCCAGAAGAGTAAAATCACAGTTTTAGTATAAGATATGACAATACAAAAATTAATCAATCATTCCCATGTGTAATAAATGTACAAAGCTGCAGGTAAACATACTTGCTGGATATCTTTACTCCGATCATGCCATACGAGATGTTTGAAAAGGAAATGAGTTTTGCAAGGAGTACTTACACTGCACACAAAGTATGACCTAGAAGGGAACACTGGTTGATTGCAACGAACTTAAAGTAGCAAATTTAAAGAGTGTTCATTGAAAACCCTGGACAGGCCATAATTCAACTTTGCTTCAAATTCTTAGACAACAGTTTTGTACCATTCAATTAATCCATTAAAAAAAGCTATTTCAGATGTATTTTCTCAAGCCACTGGAAAAGAGACTCGAAATGTAAGTACACTTTTTCCTGGAATTTTGGGAAGAACGCTTTCATAAATCTGTTACCACCACCTTCCCATGCTCCAGGTTACAGATTCAGCTGTGACAGAAAGAAGAATATTATGCTGCTGGCAGTCTGAAAAGGTTTATACCCCCGAGCTTCCTCTTCAGCAAAAACTTATAAATAGGAGGACTACTCAGAAAACACCCTTCCAACCAGCAAACAAAATATTCCAACTAACTTTCCTTAGATTGTGCCTCTTCTAAAATAGATCTGCAGAATGTCTGCATTTGGGTCTCATACTTAAGGAACATGAGTACTTCCAAAAAATATTTGTAAAGAAAGGCAGCTCCAGATTAAATGATGATTTTCTTGACAACAGGTATTTTGTTTGCAATGTCTAGATAATACCGAATTTACTTCATGGAACAATTGATATTTGGTGAAATGCCATTTTGGGTAAAGTACATTTTAAGTTACATGGCTCCAACAAGCAAGACAAATACTGAGTTTAAGTGCGACATAGAACAAGAGGCACTCAAAAAAGTAAACAGACCTAGAGCAACCAATGACATGAAATGCTAACATTTAAAATATGGTGGCTTTTCAACTAGAATATCAGGTTACAGTCTCACTTTTTGTACCAGAAAGTTTTTTTTTTTTTTCAAACTTGCATACCCAATTATTTGCAATACTCCTATAGCAGTAATGATAGAACAGTTGGCTCATTCTTGATTCTCTAATTCAACAGAAAGTCTTTAGAGCTGTGAAATATTGCCAGTGACTATGACTGAGAAGAAAAGTTCTATTTATCAGTCAGTATCTCTAGAATAAATACCCTTATAGTATCATAACTATTTTAAGCAAGTTCTTGCCTGCCTATTTTGCAAGGTAGCTTGATTTTAGGATAAACTACTAGACTCCAATTTCTATCACCTTTAAACGCATGTTGAACCAATTACAATGAACCAGGTATTAGCCTGAATAAAGTTACTTTTAGCATATAAAAGGATAATTGTTTCCCCTTTGTGTCTTTCCCTTACTAAATAATGGTAATGACCTCAAGGTCAGGCATTTCCAGGAGTTAATGATGGCATGGGTTAAGGGCACTCAGCTGGTCATCAACTCCTATCCATCTGTCATTATTGCTTTTGCAATTAAGGGTTTTATTGGAGTTTCTTGTTTGTTTTATAAGCAATACTGATCAGTGTTGACTTCAAACCAGCACCTCAAAGAAGATTTAAATAATTCTGCTCTCCCTCTTACACAGCAGTTTGCTGTAATTTGAAGTGCTCCGTAAAGAGCAATCTCCAGTACACAAAATGAGCTGTCAAATAAAATAATGAAGTCTGCAGAAATGTGTCACAAATGAAAGTTTAAAAACTATCTTTATTACACACCAAGAGCTGGTGAGTCATGAAGTGGTCTTCGGCGCTGATTAGTGCCAGAAAATGGGTAGTAGGCTGCTCCAGGTTTTCCCGAGGATGACAGCTGACCTGGACTTCCAAGCCCCATCTCTGACCGAAGCAGACTAGACTGCAAAATATACAGAGAAAAGTAAAATTAAGCTGTGTAATAATTAAGCTGTTAATATACCACACTAATAAACTATTAACTGCACATACTATGCTAGGCAGTTATAGGCATTTACCAGGTTTTCAGTGAAGGCCTCTGGGTATAGTATACACTATAGTATAATTCAGAAAGGTAGAGAAAGTCTGGCTATGAGCCTCCAAACAACATAATCATTTCTGTTTAAAGGGTCTGAAAAAAAATCAATTCATACTTAAGTTGTAAACAAAAACCATAATACTTTGTTTAGTTTGCAAAGTAACAGCTCATGTATTCTACAACATAATTGATAAAAATTGCTAAGAGTTTACTGTGCAACATCAGGTTTTACTACGTACTTAGAAATCCAGTTACATTACATTCATAAAAACACGTAAGAATCATCCCCAAAATATCAAACAGACAAAAGAGATGACAGATTAGATTAATGCACAGAATATAAAACATAATGACACTTCAAAAACTTCAGTGTAACTGAACACATTTTGTTTCCTTTTCAGCCAGTAAATGTGAAAACAACCACAACTGCTAACAAGTGCATTATGTATCGTTTGGCCACACGGTATTTCCATTTCTGTGAAACTGAAAGGAATGCTGGTGATTTATGGGAACTTCAGATTTTCCATGGTTGGTACCATGCTTAACCTTGCTTTAGTCTAAAAATCCTCCAACGTGGCGTGAGAGCCAAGGAAGTGTTTGTCCAGGAAACATAATGCTACCAAACTACAAAAATGGACTCACTGCAGCTTTAACACTGGATGTTGCATACAGCTTTCCTCTCTCAACTAAGATCATTTCACTTTGTTTTTATTGTATTTATACAACAGAGAGTGTTTTAGGGTCACCATAGAGGAGCAGCCTTCAGATACAAATCATCTGATGTTCGTTCCTTCATACTAGGCCATTACGCAGGCCCGTCCTCACACCTAGCAGAGGTAAAGCATACAGCTGCTGGGTGGCAGGATAACAATTATGTTTGCCAACATGCAAACTGTGCTAACGTTTCAGTTATCAGATGATGCAAGACAAAAGCCGTTGGCTGGATTACCATTCACACCAAAACCAGCCTGAGGTGTCACCAAGTTAAATTTCCTCCATTCAGCACCCCACCAACTTTCCTCCTCCACCCCCGCGCTCCCACAGCCACCGTCGGGCTCAGCAGGCAGCACAGCCGCAGGCCCCATAGCAGCAGCAACTGCTGCAGCCCTGCAGCTTCCCAGGCTGCAGAAGCTCACTGCAATGCGTGCAGACGCCATCACTTCTCATTCTCCTCACCTTTCACATCAAGGCTCAAGTCAGAAACTTGGACAAGATTTTGTGAAATGCACTTCTTTCAAACCATCGTTGTCCAAAAGAAAAACAACAGAACTCATTCTGTATTTGTCCTAGGTCTTACCCAAAAGATAAAACAATCTCCAGCCCAGGAGTACCCAGGACTGAAGGAAAGCTTCTTTGCACAGCCCTTGGGGAAGAAGTACAGTGATAGTTATGTCATCTAGCAAATGCAAAGCTCCACTGGCAGACCACAGAGACGCTGGGGCTCACACGGACCTCTGGAGGTCACCTGCTCAGGCCCTGTTGCTCAGAGCCACTGCCAAATCCAGCGAGGAACCGTGTGTTGAAGACAAAGCTCCCTGCTCCCCCACCACCAGCAGCTTCTTCTGAGCACTGGCAGGGACTCTGGAAATGCAACTGGTTGCACAGAGACACGTCTGACAAAGAAGGAGGGTTCCTAGTTCTTATATTCACAAGGTGGAGACAGGGATATACACCACAGAGAACGGTAATAGCTCTTAAACTCACTTCTACCAAGCCATTCCAATAGGAACGTTTTTTACCCCAAACTTAACCTCTTCAATCTTTACCTCACAACATCTGCCACCCTTGCTTTTTTGTCCTAGGCATTTTAGTTCTTGACATTTTCACTGGAGCCTGAACTTCAAAGTAGTACGGCTACAATAGGAACGGAAAATGAGGGCATAGGTAACACACACATCCAGTCAATGTCAACCTGTGCAACCTGTTCTACAGAAGCCTCCTGGCCTATATTGTGTTTGGTTAAGAATTTCTGTTCCTCACAGATAAAATAAACAAAAGTCCCAACCAAACACAAAAGGCCAAACCAACCAACCAAAAAAACGCTGTACAGAAACCCACAACTCTCTTCTGCCATTCCCCCCATCAAATGAGGCATCTGTTTTAAGTTTCATAATTGTTCCTGAGCCTTCCCAAATAAAATAAAAATAGATGTCATTAGTTCACCTTATTGATTTTTCTGCCTGTCTGAACCAATTGAGAAGCAATATTGATTAGGGCTGATCCTTTCCTAAGGGCATCTGATAAAGAAAGGAATACAAAAATACCACTGAGGATAGCAAAAAGGCTTTGTATTACCAGCACCGAGCTTCTTCTGCCTAACTGCCTGAGGACCCTGCGCAGAGGCAGATCGCTTACACACAGGGTTTGCAACATTCTCCACAGAGAACATTCACTCTCGCTCTGAACCTCATCTGCCAAGCACAGATCCAATTACTAAAGCATAATCAATGACTGGTTATTCTCCTGAACACTGCTGAGTCCTATCTGGATTACTCTTATAAGTAAGCAGGCATCATCCTTAAAAATTTGCCACTTTGGATTTTATAAGGCATATTTCCAGCTTTGAAATAAAGAGGAACTTATTTAAAGCAAGACTTTCCCTAGGGACTGTGTATTCAATAACCAACCTAAAAAAACAAAAGCCACAAAACCACACCCTGAAAAGGCTTTTATTACAATCAACTAAGAATACAACAATCATCATTCCAAAGACACTGGAACAGAGACAAGAAGTAAACATGTCTGCTTTACTTTACAGTGTCATCTCTTTTAACGAACATCAAACATCTTTCATAGCCCCAAGGGAAATGGCATGATCTGAGCCCAAAAATAAAGGCATTTTTTTCTTTTTTTTAAAAAAAAAAAAAGGAAAAAGTTTTAAAGAGGTGCCAGGGGTGCCTTTCCTGAAAAGTATTTTCAGAAAAATGAAACATGAGGAAGTAATGCACTGAACTGTTGAACTGCTGAAACAGTAAAGGTAGGGGGAACAGAACTGTATCGACATTATGATGGGGGCTGGGGAGGCAGTGTGGCAGTGCCCGTATGGATTTATGCACCTTTGTCAGAGAAAACTAGCAATTTAGTATTGCTGCTGCATTTACCTGCATGCAGAGCTAAAAAGCTGATCAACCATATGCTTCCACTCAACATATTTTATGTTTTTTAAATTGATCCTTTCAAAGAATTTGAGAATAAAAGTAAGAAACCGTTAGAATATTTTGGAAGTTCTCTTTTACACAGCCCAACAGTTGCAACCTCTAGAATCCTAATGATACAATTTGATGACAAAATACCACTCTGTCTTCAATAAACTTCTAGGACACCAGCCAGCAGAATTCTAGTATGCTGGTAAACAGTCCCTTAATTTTCTTGCTTTGACATAAAAAATAAATGTGGATGAGTAAAGGCCTACAGATGTCCTTATACCATACTCCTTGAAGGACTCAAACATTTGGGCTATATGCAGATAGAAAAGCCAAGCTATGCTGCAATATATGAACTTTTTTTTTTTTTTTTTTTTAAACAAACACTCTCCATATGCAAAATTACTGTATATAACATTTTACCTTTTCAAAAATCTATTTATTATACGTAGCTGGCTGTGTGATTCTCCCAAGGAACCAGCATTTTTAGTGGTCTAAATCTTGCTCGTGCTTATACGTGAAACGCCCCTCCGCCCCCCTGGGAGGGAGCTGTAGGCTGCTGTGAGGCCTCCCCTCAGCCTCCTCTGCTCCGGGCTGAACAAACCAAGTGGCCTCAGCCGCTCCTCACACCTCTTGCCCTCCAGACCCTTCCCCATCTTTGTAGCCCTCCTTTGGATGCTCTGTAACAGTTTCACACCCTTCTTACACTGTAGCACCCAAACCTGCACCCAGTGCTCCAGGTGAGGCCTCACCAGGCAGCGCAGAGCGGGAGGATCCCTTCTCTCGCCCTGCTGGCAGCATTCAGCCTGGGGCACCCCAGGGCACGGTTGGCCCTTTGGGCTGCCAGGGCACACTGCTGACTCAGCTCAACCTGCTGGCAGCCAGAACCCCCAGACCTGTTTCCACAGGAGAAAGTTACAACTCCCCTCTCATCTACACTCTCAATAAACCAGCCAACTAGTTTTCATTTTTCCTAGCTTTCGGAATTGGCTTCCTTCTCAAAAAGTATATGCATTTTAGCCCCAGTAGTCAGGTTGCTCCTATTCAAGGGAGGCAAACAACCAAAGTACTTCAGAGTTTAGCTAGCAACTGGGACTTACAAGATTATTTTGTTTCAGTAAAATATCACAACAGCACTCATCTCAATCAAATCCCTCCATTTCTTGACTAGCAGGTAGAAGGCAGCTACAAAAATTCTATGACAAAGAGAGACAAACTATGACGTACCTAGAGACAAACTCACTCAGCATTTCTCAGAATTACGTAGAACAGGCAGTAGGTGTGTACCCCTTGCCTTACTATAAACCTGAAGTCATGCACTGAGCAGAGCAGAAGTTTAGTGTTCTGTTGCTTTTATTCAACAAGAAGTTGGATGAAGTACGTATAAAATGTGCCCTAATATTTTTAATATCTTGCCTTATGAATAAACCTGACAATATCCATAGAGTAGTTCAAATGAATATAGCAAAATGGAGGAGTCAAATTCTGATTAACTTGTAAGGTCCCCCCATTTAATTGTACATCTTGTTACTGTGATTCCAAAGAAAAAGCCAGCACAAAATTAAGCATGGACAAATAATCACTCTGTGAGATACTAGTAGAGTACCAGAGGACTGGGGTGCAAATAACCATTCACCTGGGCTCCACACAATCCAGTTTAAGCCAAAAATAAAACCAAGATACTAAATGATGAATTTCACTTCACTCAACTCTTCAAACTTTGGCAACTGTAATGAATATGCTCTCCAAGATGGGAGCTGGATTTGGAATTAAAAAAAAAAAAAACCAACACGTACATATTATGTAAATTCATTTTAAATTCAAATTCTAGAGATATGTTTGCAATTATCAGTATGTTGTTAAAGAATCTCATCCTGAGAATACCATAAAATAGTAATGTGAAATAGTGTTACCATTTTGAGAACAAAGGACCTTGAATGAGTAATCAATAGCAACTGGCAGAAAATGAGGCATTAATTATGATCCTCTCTAGCGTTTTGTCTCAAACAAGGTTTCATTAAATATATTGTGCTAACCTTACCTCTTCAAGCCATTACCAGAAGATTTAATCTGATACATTTTTGGTCTGTTTCAGGAGTAGAAACAAATCAGAATTAAAAAAGTAACAAAAACAAAACATCTCAAGTGTTATATGATAACTTAAGTATTTTTTCTTGATCAATTTAAAGTAAATCAGGGGTTGCTAAGAAAACATCTCAGGAGAGCATCCTCTAACAACATGCTGATAATTGCAAACATATTCCTCATCTAAAAAGAAAAAAAATACTGAGATCTTATAATCTCGATGTAGTCTCTTGAAAATTTAATTATCATCTCCTATACCTAAAGTATCATGCAGGTTTGAGAAGATAATGACAGTCATCCATCAACTGCATCCTGCCAGTGTAATCAGGCCAATCTAGCTCACTGGAGTAAAAAACAGCTACCTAGGGCACTAAACACTGAAGTGATGCAAAATCATAAACAAAATAACAGACATTTAGTTTTACTGTCTTCCTAATTAACATTAACTCTGAAAAATACCAAGGTATCAATACGTTGCTTTCTGATGTATTAAATAACATATCAGTAAAGCTTTCTCTGGTTCACCATGAGCTGCTTATTCCATGTGTACATCTAAGCAGAATCTGCTGCTATGAACAATCCTGTTCATGTGTATATAGTATTACTGAGACTGAGCACAGAAATAGGGGACAGTAAAGAAAATATGACAGGAAGAAGTCCATGCACAATTCCAAACACATTTTTTAATCAGTGGGAGCAGTAAAGATTAAATGTGAAGAGAAAGAAACATTTTGTATTTCTTCTGCATCTGCAAGAGTTGAAAGCACCCAATTAATGTAACTACTTTGAATGAACACCTTCCTCATGTGATCGTGGTTTCCCTGCCTTGAAACCACATACCAGCAAGACTACGAATTCTGTCTCCCACTTCTAAATGCAGCACCCTGCTGATGTTGGTGTCCAATCTCTGAGGTTATGCTGGCTCAGCTTGTCTTTGCTCATCCCCCCAGGCAAGGTATTTTTGCATTGTTCACTGAATTCTAGCAAGGCATTACTAAGCATTGTGATTACAGGTCAGGCTTCCCTCCCTTTGCATCTCTTCGCTACATTATAAAAACAGTCATTTGAATGTCTTCCTTACTGTGACTATACAAAAGCAGAAGGTTTGCGGAGAACTGCAAAATGTCAGAAAAGAAGCAGCTGAGGGTTTATTCATGTAATAGTTTTTNTTTTTGTACAAGTCCTCTTGCTTTTCTATATGATTACCAGATTCGAGCATCAGAAATCAGTATTATAATAAAAGACTGTATGCTGAATGTTATTTACAGAAGCCAGACTATAAAGGATATATAAGGCTCAAACTACCCTTGCATCTGTTTCTCCCTCTGCATCTTCAGCAAAATGATTTTAAAAGATTTCATGTGATTAGTAGAATGCTTCTTTAGATGGTGGGGAAGCTGGACATCACCTCTCCCACACAACCAAGAGAAAAATCTCACTGACACCAAGCAACAAGTCAGAAAACGTGTAAAACAATGAGGGTTCAAAAATACAGCAGCCAGGGAAACTATTGGGACTTCACATGTGAGACCCATACGTTTTCACATATGATCAAGAGAAAGCTAATCCCAATGCCACGGGCAAGTAAATGGATAGACAAGCACAGTGAACATTTATCTTAGGCTACAGTCATGCTGTTGTCCCCCCACAATGAATGTCATGTTATCCTTCTCCCCCTGCCGTGCTTTAGAAACCTGGAGCATTAGAAGCACTACCATCTTGAAAAGCACTCTGCTGCACATTCAAAACCAAGATGGATGGCTTAGTTCCAGGGAAGAGAAATCAGAATGGAAATCCATCTCAGTTCTTTCCACCCACTGACTATCTGTTCAAGCTCCAGTCCTAGCCCATCCCAGGCAGCAACTGCTAAACAACAGGCTGCTTACATCACTCTTAACTCCCCCTTCCCAGTTCCACTCAGGGCCTGGTTTCATCTCGAGAGCAGTAATTTGTGCATATGCAAAGTCTGCGATGGAACTTTGACTCTGCAGTAAGAAGGGGAAAGAAAATGAGTGCTCAATGTATTACCGTAGTTAAGAGACAGAAAAAATAAACACTGCAAGAAAATTCCAAAAGGCAGTCCAGCTCATTAAATACAGGTATGGCTGAGAAGAGAACTGAACTAATCTTTACCCCATCCTCCAATAATACCATAAACTGAGAAGCACCCAACTCCAAGGTAGAAGGATGAACTAGAGATGACTAGCATTTGGAAAAAAAAAATTGCATCTGCGCTCCATAGTATAAAATGCTTCTTTCTTATGCAGCAGTGTGTAAAACATTACATATTTTGATTTACAGGACATTCATTACCTTAAACATAATCAATCAATCAAAAATAAAAGGGGGTAAAAAAATTTGTCAATCCTAGATAGTGTAAAAAAAGAAAAAAAAAAAAGGCAATCACTAGTAAGAGTTTGTCAGCTTCTTGAAGACAGTTCAGATGATTTCTCCCAGAGCTGCTCCCCTTTTATAAATAGCATCCCTCCCCCACCGCTAGCTAATTCCCAACACCTGCTACCCACTTTGTTCAAGGGGATGTCTTCCCTGATTAACTTCAGGTGGTCACCTTTAGCTCTGGAAAGGCATGGAGTTTATGCCCAGCACTTTTTTTTTTTTTTTTTTTTTTTAAAAATTTTCTAAAAAGGTTCTGCCTGCAAGCAAGGCGCCTC
>VXAV01006571.1:33030-46193 GCA_013399715.1 Alectura lathami
CAACTGCAGGACAGCCAGCCGCAGTATTTGAGGGCTACACCCACACATGGAGAAAGATCTGTTTGGAAACTTCCAGAGGCATGCGAAGAACAGCCATATTTTAAACTCTGAGCTGCTACAAATGACCTTCTTCTTCCCTGACTCACATTTTAAGTAACATCTCAGCTGCCAGACACCATTAAAACACTACTATATCCCAGTATTCACAATCATTCATTTTTCACTCTTGCATGGTTTTTAAGAACAAAAAACTTGGAAGTGGCATTTCAAATTACATTTTCCTACTGTTCATTTTTTCCACTTCTGTCAGTAAAACTCATTCTTGTTTTGCATACATTTTCATACACTCTTATCTCCTAATATACACATTTGCCTGCATGCTTGTTCTTCCAGATGCTTAATGCTACCTGATGCTTCACTAAAGAAAAAACATCAGTTAAATCTTCTGCATTAT
Organism: Alectura lathami; assembly: GCA_013399715.1. Taxonomy (NCBI): domain Eukaryota; kingdom Metazoa; phylum Chordata; class Aves; order Galliformes; family Megapodiidae; genus Alectura; species Alectura lathami. Next base: position 33,485 of record VXAV01006571.1, read on the forward strand.
ACTATATACAGCTTACAATTATGTAGCTTATGAACAAATTAAAAATAGTTTTGAGTTTGTGCTAGTCACAATTCTGTTGTTTCTTCTTCATGCAGCAAGCTAGTATCCACATCCTACTTCGGATACCTGCTTTCACTCTCCCTTGCATACAGCTCTGCACCCCACCAGTAACACCCAAAGGCTGCCAGTTTTCCTACACACATTATGATTGAGCTTCTATGTGCTCTCCACACGACTCAAATTTCCCATCAGAATAACCAGGCGGCAAGTGGCAGTCCTGGAGGTTTTCCAGTAGGTGACTTACTTCCAGTCACAGTTGACACTATACACTCTCCAGTTTGACTTATGTGCAACCTTGCTCAATGGTACTCCTTCCCATTAACTAGATTGCTAAAAAAGGACAAAAAATAACACTACTTACATCATCCAGGGATTTAGAATGAAATATTTACTTAACAAAGGCAATCATAGCCAATGGGGAACAAATGTGAGAACACACATTACCAGATTGTCCTTTATTCCTAAAGTTTTCACATTTTTCTCTTGTTCAAAATTTCCCTCTACATTAATTTTTGACAGGCAGTAACACCACTTTCTGGAGTTGTTCTACTTTTTTTTAACACTTCATCGTGTGAGTCAGTTCTTGAAGTGTCCTGTGAGACAGTAATTTCTGCAGCATGGTGGTAATACTGAGTATTACTGCTCTTTGTCTGCATTCTGCTCAAATGACTTTGAAGTCTTCAGATTTGACAGAGGCAAATTACCGACTATGCAAATGCAAAGAAACATGCACTTGCAAACATTTCTTTTGCCAAAGTGATCTGTTAAATTGTCGAAAAAATAGGTGCTAAGGACATTTTTTGGTTTATTTCAGAGTTCTTGTAGCACATCTGGTAAGAAGCTTTTTTTTTTTTTTAATAAAAAAATAAAACAACCTTCTCAATGTGTGAAGGATGTGAAGGACTATAAACCTACAATCATGGAAAACAATTTATTATTTAATACATTGCTAAAGCTTAAAGACAATATGCAAACCTTTAAAGTTTCACATTCAATTGTGAGGAAAGTTAATATTAAACACAAAAAGATCAGGATTTTTTTCACAAAAAAAAAATCAACCTATCAACCACCAACAAAAAAAACAGTATGAATTCCTACTGCTCAATATCTATATTGTGCGGAGTTCTCTAGTATTTTTTCAGCACAAATGAGTCAGGCATATACAAATCTAGCTCTGAGTGGTACCTAGATGACAAAAATATTTCTAGGTTGAGTCATAGCAAAGGTGGCAGATGGATGAGTTTGTTCCAACTTATGATTCAATGAGAAATCAGCTATTTTTTCCTCCAAGGTACTATTCAAGTAACAGCACATATTTAAAGTAATTTATGAAACACTAAACATGCCACTAAATCTGTCCTAACATTCTATCGAAGCCTGTATTTTGTTCCTGATAAACCAGAAATTGGGAAATCCTGAAAAGCTGTGTGAAATTATGTCTTAGTATCTTTTCTTGAAGTATATTCCCATAAGGAACACTAAGTATGGTGCTAATGTGCATGAAATGTTACTGTCATACTGCAAAATTCAGGCTAATTTAATAATGCTTGATGTGCCTTACATCATGTTCCAATGATGCAATAATGTGCTGCTAAACGAGTCACCTCACATTAGCTTCACAGCAATCGAAGAGCTGACAGCTATTGAGGGGAAGATGGTGTAGCAGCAGTTACTGGAAACATCGATGGACCATCTTCTGCTCGGATTTTTTTTTTTCCCTTCAAAAACACAGATTTTGGAGGAGCCATATTTATTATCAATAGACATGAAACATAATACCAGCAGCCAGATATGAGTCAAATTAAAAAAATAAATCTGCCACTACTGAATGAAATACAAGTACACACCAGTAACGTAAATGCTTCATATACTCTTTATGCAGTACTATGTATTTCACATGGCATGAAATATATAGCAGCATGTGCACATTTCATGCACTGTATGAAGTAGTGCACACTTCATACAGTATTATGTATATAATCTTACATATTTAGTGAAAAGCATTTAGCCAAATATAATTCACAGCTTCTTCCAGCAATCATGTATTTTGCAGATTTATCGTCAATTAAGCCTTCTTTCTAAATGGGTTTTATAATACTTAAAATGTCCCATCATCATACACAGCATACAGATTAGAGAGTTAGAAAAATGAGGTTAAGATGAATCTGCCTATAAAAAGGTTACACTTGAAACAAAAAACGATGAAAGCTGGCTCTTTAGATCTTTGCTAACATCCACTATATTTAGTGCTTGATTTTTTCCTCACACAGGATACTACACAGACTGGAAATTAATATGAAGGGATTGTAAATGTTTTACTTCCAAATGTCCAAAAAATCCCTAACATTTTTATGCATGATTTTTTAAGAATTAAAACAGAATATTAAGGTGAGAGTCACAGACAATTTACTACCTCTAGCCTAGCGATGGTGACCTCCTTAACACCTCTGCTGCCATGGAGAGGGACTCCGTCAGGCCCATGAGACCATTTGGCTGAAGGAGTCCCCTCCTGTCTGCCAGTTCAGCTGGGAACTTTGAGAGATCAGGCTCATGAGGACCCGGTTTGTCACTGTGGTCTTCACAAAAGGTATCAGAAGAGCTGGTGTTAACAGCGATGCCAAGTACTGCACATTTACCTCAAGTTCCCTTTACACCTTAAGGCGGATTTCTGACTTTCTTAGAGATCAGAGTTGTCCAAGGGCAACGACAGCTGATGCCTTTTTGACAATACCGTAAATAGAGGCACGCATTTGATACCTGAAGTCTAACCTCCATACTTTTACATATGCTACAGTGTTCAGTGCTATAATTACATAACTTGAATAAATCATTATAAAAGGAGCTTTCTGAAAACTTAATTCCACGCTGGAATTCCACAGGGATGTGAACGTATCGAAGGATTGCTAGAGCAGAGCATAAGCTTTTCTACCACAACATCAGTATGAGATAGGCCCACTTCTGCATCCTCTATTCAAATCAAACAGTTCTGGAACGGGAACCATCACTTCCCGCACTTATACACAGCAACGCATAATCAGCTCCATTTACGTGACGTTATTAGATTTTCTAAGGACTCTGTTACCAGCTTAATCACCTCTTGGGTTTACAGCCTCTACAGACATGACTATCCGAGCATCTCTCAGGAACAATGCAGTTGAATCTTCACTTGGGTTGTCAAAATGGCCTCTCATTGCTTTCCACCTTCTTCCCTACAATCACCTTCAATCACTGTAGCTACAATGATAGCTATACTTCCACAACTGCCCGAGATTTATGATGAATGTATATTATCAGATATTTGTATATAAAAAGAAAACTAAAGAAACAAGAAATCCTACCACTTCCAAGCTCCAGGTTAGCAAATGATTTCAAAGGGAGTTAACTGATAAGACCAAATTAAAATGTCATTTGAAATTAAGGTTTAATTGCAAGTTAATTCTACCAACATTTTCCATCATCTTAAACATAAAAACAAGAAAGATTTACCTACAATAATGTTTTCCCCATATACTAAAAATGTTTCAGAATAAACTGTGGGAAAAGAAGTAGTAGGAAGCATATCAAAGGAATAAACACGAATAAAAGTGATGTTAATAGAAACAAATACATATAAAATTTTGGCATTGAAACAGCAACACATAAAAAATAATATTAAATGATGATAGATATAAGCAATTAGGAGATATAAAAGCACTTTCCTCAGTGAGAAGCCAAACAACAGAAATTACTCATTACCACAAAGCAAAAGAGAATTTTATGCAAAGTTAACATAAACCTGCTTTGCAATACAGAACATTAACTTAATGAAGGAGTAATGTGGAAATTAGTTTGCCTCCAAACTAATGTCAAATTTAAATTATTGTATTTAAGTATAGTACATATGGAGTTATTTGAACAACTCTCATGACATTAATACAATATTTCACTGCCTAGACTGGCAATAATGTCAAGTCCATAACTTTTGCAGAGGTACACTGCTTTTTCTGAGGATGACACTGAGAGCTCACCCACACAGTTACAAACAGGTCTTTGACACACGTATGTTGCAGAGAAGTAGCGAAGGCTGTGAGAACGATCCTTTCTTAATAAGGGAAGAGGTGTTAGGACCTGCACTGCCACATGGTGCTGCCCATCTATGCTTCCCAAGCTACTAGCGAAGAGACTTGAAAACAAAATGTAAAACAAATGCTGTTTTACCCTCCAGAAGAATGATGTTCCTGAAAATATCAGTTGATGACTTAGAGGTATAAAAAGAGATTTCTCTTAATTTAGAAGCACATGAAAACCACAAAATAATACGGTATTAATCAAATTAAGAAAAATTGAAAGTCAAATGACATTGTTTTCCTTAAAAGATGCGCACAATCTCCAGCAGGAGTAAAAAAGATCCCTAGCAAACTATATTCTGTGATTATTAGTATTTGCTGAGAAATGAAAAAAGAAGTAATCCAATATATCTTGGTCAGAAGGATACTGTGTTACCAGTAAGAAAGCAAATTGCATACTGGAAAGCCATTTCTTGCTCAGGAAAGAGTGGCGGCCTGGAAGATAAGGGGAAGAGTTGGAAAACACCATGTGAAAATAGAAATCAGAAGGATTTCTGATCCCTGGCAGACAGTACGCAAGCTCTACCCCTGCTTTTACAGAGTTTGGATTTATAGTGGTTGAAGATCAAGAGAATCTCTTCTTTATGGTCAAGACATGATTCTTCCCGCTCTCAGCAAGCTGGGATATGTTGTTTTAGCTTCTCATGTGTCAGGGGTTAGATCCAAGTCAGAAAACCAAGCAGATGAAGGATGACTAGTACTGTCACTTGCTCCATATGGATGTCTGCTCCCATCTTAAACTTTAATTAAAGGGAATTTAGGCAAAGCTATCACTGAAGAAACAACAAAACAGCATGTGGCACCCCTAGTCCAAGTGCAAGACAATCTTCCTCTTGTCTCTTCAGAAGGTGCTGGAAAACAACCAGGGTCTAACTTGTCAAGGCAGAACTGACTGTAATCCTCCACTATGTCAAAATAATTTAGGAAGAAAACAACATCTGCATAATTTTATTGCCAACAGTGCCCAAATCAGTTAAATTCATGATGACAGCACAGTCTAAAATACATTCATCTTCCCCTTTTCTTGGCAGTCTGGGACAGTGAGCCTGGTAGACTTTCATACTTCAAAGTCTACTGATGCACAGAAATTCCATCAGGTGAAATTCAAAACCAAATCCACAACAAACAGAACAATGACGACAAAAAAAAAGGCAAAGCTGAGATTTTCAAACTACTGATTCTGAACACCAATTTCTAGATGTGCTCTCCAAGACGCTTGAAAATAATATTAAGTAGTGACATCTTCCTTGTAATCCTCATTGTTCAAGCAAAATCTGCCATCTCACTGCATTCCAGCAAGAATCCTACTTGGAAGCAAGCAGAGTAGTAGTATGGTTTTCTGACTCTCCTCTCTGCTCTCCACAGGTTCATGCAACTGAAATAAGAGCTCTTTTCTGTTACTTTTCGACATGGAAATGAAAATACATGAAGTACCAGATCAGTAGATTTATCATTCACAGCCAAAAAATGTCTTCTTATTAAAGAAATAATAAATAGCAGTAATGCAAACAGAAATTAAAATGAGATGAACAATTACTCAAAACCAGTCAACCCAAGACATTTTTTTCTTCTTCTTCCAGAGACAGATGAATAAATAAAAGCAAACCAAAACAAAAAAAACAAGGACACTCAACAATCTACCTACACCTCACAGAAAAGCCTTTCCCTTATGTAACTGATTTGCTGTCCCTCCTGGCAAGATGGTAGTCATTGCAATTTACATCGCTGCTTGTATCCAAAGAGAGCTTGAGGGACCCTCTGCCAGAGAACCCACCAAAAAAAGACAGGCTCGTGTCAGAAGCTTCCATCAGAGATCAGCCTTGGAAGCACCTCCAGAACTTCCCAGATTTGAAAATGTATTTATACATATCTAACCTACAAACAATCCCTTGCTTCAACAAGACAGACTTTTTGAATTAATGTAAGTAGTACATCACTGGCTCTCGACCATAACAAGACACAAGCGCAATTCATTGCTTTGAGGTGAATTAGCACCAACATCTCTCTCCTGGTAGTATCATACCACCACCATATTCTGACACTATGATGTTGGAATCTGGAGAACAACAGCTGTTAAAAACAATGTCACTTTCAAAAACCTAGATCTGAGATTGGAAAACACAAGGATTGAAAGTCATGATGTGCGCTGGCAGAAAAGTAACAGAAGGAAGCATGCTGCATGGCCAAAAGAAAGGGTTCTGGGTACAAATGACTTTTTTCTTAACGCAGCCAAGTAAGTTCAGCTCGATCCAAACAGCTGGGATTTGTTGACATAAGTGAAAAATCCAAGTATCAGAGACCAATCGTGATGTGCAACCAGTATTGGTCTGCAACTCTGTTGATGGATGCGGAGAGAGGAGTAAGCAACTTCAAAGGGTAACAAAACTCATTTCACAATGACCTACAGGAAACATGATACACACAATTCAAACACATTGCCAAAGATGTTCAAATTACCAACAATTTCCCCTTTACTAAAGCATAAGAGATTTTACTGTCATGAGCTATAGAAGCAGTTCCACTTGCACACAGCACAGGAAACTCCTTTAAGTGGGTGTATCCAAGTGCAAGATAATTCAACAACACGACCCAGAAAACTTCTTCTGCAATTCACGGGTCATGTTCTTGTTAATGATGCCTGGTAGTCTAAATTTTAGTTTCAATTATTCCATTTGCTTTCAAACATGGCTATACTTACTTGACAGCCTGGTAATCCTGTATCTCTACCATACAATGGAAATGGACCTCTCTCTGAGGCTTTTCCTGTAAAAGAAAAAGATATTTTAAATTAGATTCTTTTTAAAGTTCGCTAGATATCTGCACCAGCTGTGTGCGTATATATACACACATATGTAAGTCAGCATCATAGTAAATTTACAAAAATTACACTGCATGAGTAAAAGTAGGTTTCTAGACATATCTGTGCTTATCACACTCAAACAGCACTACTGTAATAGACAACATACTTACCAGACTCCATTTCTTACAAAGACAGTTAGAAAGAACAAACTACTGCAATTGTTTTAAAACACCTCCATCATCATGTTGAAATAATAAGGGCAAAGGCTCAATGCCACTTCACTTCCATTATCAATGAGCAAAGCTTGAGACACTTTTAGACATTTCTCCTTCCTACATGAAACTAACACACAGCCCGTACCATCTTCAGTGGTGAACATATTAAATGGTAGAAAAACAACATAGCCACACAAATAAAGAAATAAATTTCAAAACAAACAACAAAAAAACTACATCAAACTTAAATCATGACCAACTCATTCAGGTCTTCATACTTGTTCCCTAAATGCTTGAAAATTCCTTTTTATTTTTTTTTCCCCCCATGTAAGTTCCCATTGGGTAAAAAAAACAACTAAAAAAAAAACAAGCATTAGAATCAGTCAAGGGAGCAAAGCAGCCTCTTCTTCCATACATATTTATTTGCATGTAGGCAGCACATGCTGAACACAGTACGTCACACAGAGCAGCTGCCCTCTGATGTTGCTATATTGTAAGACACTAAAGAAATACGTTTGCCAATTCCAGAAAAGCTCAGCCAGTACGGAACTCAGAAGTATTTAAAAAACAACAAAGAAAAACCCTCTCTTCTCAACTATGTCAGGAATCAGGCAGTCATTAAATATGGATGTAACGTAAAACAGCAGCTGCACGCGACTTCCTCAATTATGGCACAGTTAGAACCAAGAAAGACCCCGTAACACCACCTCAGAGTCTTATCCAAAGGTGAGCATTAACAAACCATGGTATCCACCTACTCAAAACCACAAAACATTTCAGAGATTTGAAAATGAAGGCCATTTTAGCTAAGCAGTGATATGCAAGTGATAAACAGCTCCACAGCAGTGCAACTTCTCTTCTGAAACAGACCTTCTTGGTTTTTTCCAATTTTCTGTCTTACCGCCAAAAACTTCTAAGTGCCATTTCCTCAGAGGGAACACAGTATTTACCGTTCACTAAAAAAGTACAGCTTGGTAAGTGGAGGGGAAGAGTAAGTTTGGCACCCTTAGAACAACATCTCTGCAAGACTGTCATCCTGATAACGACAGGTAGCCTGGCTAACAACAGTTCATTCGAAAAATGGCAGTACTGCTGTAACAAAGGGAAGAAAAAAGTTCACATTTTTCTGCTGAAGCAATTTGTCTCTAACAACTACTGGGCATCAAACAAATAAAATACCTAGCATGCAAAATTATATGAAGCAGCATGAATCATGCTGTTCATATTAACCAAACTCAGCATTTTCTTTCCAGAAAATGAGAATCTTATATCACATGATAAATAACAACTTTGAAACTTGCAGTATACCAGACAGGTTTTAAAACAAATGTTTGTACGGGAGTCAGTTCCAGAGATTATAAGAATTACAGTTTAAATTATGGTCTGTGTAATGGGCAAGAAATTGCTAGATAAGAACACATAAAATCATGCTATTTAAGATGTTATCACTTTAAATAGCTTGGCATTTTCTCAACAGAGAAGCTGACTATAATATGCAACTCCATACAGAATTTGGTTCTAAATATTTAGTATCTAAATATTCATCAAGAACTACTGCTAGAGCAAGTTAACATTTAACCTGTGCTCCAGTGGATCACCTTCCCACTGGAGGGTCTGGAACCCAACCTAGGATCAAGCACCAGAACCCCAAACACATCCCCAGCACAGCGCCCAGACACGACTGAAGCCTGCAGCAGTTACGTGCCATCCGTTCAGAAGCACAATCTCTGCCCTGCTGATGAAGTCGCACCACTGTTGACTTTCCTTCAGGTTATGCATCAGTGGCTCTATACCCCTGAGTTTTGCCTGCCTCCCAGATTTGAATTAAAGCAGTAGCCATCTAAAAATTTAGTTGGTTACATACACAAATCTTAAATCTGCACAGGTCAACTCACAAGGCACTTGACTCTTTCAATAACCTGGAGAGAGTTTGCACTTCTATTAATTTTCACGTGTTTTCAACAACAAAATCCTCAAGGATCTAACTGCTATCTAACAAGCTTATAGATCAAGAGCTACAGATATAAAGGAAAGGAAACAAAGAAAATCCCACTAAGCATTCTGAATGACAAGTATTTCTTAACTTCATAAGCTTCAAACATCGACACGTTCAGTACCAGTTCAGGCATTACTAAGCATTTACTAAACAACAGTTTTTCTCTTGCAATCACATATCTAAATATGATACGCTCACAACTTCACACAGCTTTTGATACTACACAAGGAACTGTATTCTGTAAGTCTATCTGGGTAACAGCTGTGCAGCCTGAACACCCTTAATACAGAATGAACCGAAACAGCGAGATGCAAAGCGAGAGTCAGCTGAAAGCAGCACTGCGCTAACTCAGCTGAGGACTGCTCCATGGGAACGTGCTATAAATGCCCGCCAGTAGTAAAACAGCATTTGCCCACTGATTCTAGACAGTGCTTGGTTTATGAGAGGATGACAGAACATAACTCTGCAAAAAATTACTTAAATTTCCATAGAATTAACCCTTTGCAGACTAAAGGCTTTTCTACTTGTATCCCAAGAATTCATGTGCTCAGCAGTATGGAAAGCAACAACATTTTTTAAATGAAGCAATGCCTATCACCCAGTCTGAATGCCACAGGGGCCACAGCTGGCAGCTGCTCTGCTTGTCAGACATGAAGCATGTCTGCCCTACGTGCACACAGAACAATCTTGCAGTGATTTTTGAATCGTTTTAAATCATGCTTCCTAATCATCATCTCATCACTGATAACACTGTTAGCCAGTCACAACCGACAGCCCGCCCCAAAGTCACTCTACAACAGAATATTCTGAATACCTTCGGGGATTTTTTTTCCTGATTGTCTGAAACATTGTATTTTTCTGCATTAAAGCATGTCATACAAATACATGCCTGTAGATGTCAGGTCTATGCTGGTAACAGCTTCTGGGTTGCAAGGATGGAGAAAAGGACAATTTTTGAAATGCCTTAGAACTTCATAATTACCACCTTCAATCTTTAGATTCCCACATTGCTAACCGATCATCAAATTGGTGTTGGCAGATTCAGCTGGAAATCAGTTTTTCCAGTGCATTCCCCACCTCCATGCCCAGTAGATCTGTATTCCATCCGCAGTCTCTTTTCCAGTACTTTGAAGTCCATATTACACATGTTCATATATACCCAAAGATCTAACACACGTTTCTCCTTATAACATTGTGACCAAAACTCACTGCAATGAAACAGATCTGAAGCAACAGAATTCGAAGAAAGTGCTTGAAACAAACGGCCTCCTATTCTCGTCACAACAATTTGTTTAAGTACTATTGGCTAAGGCATGCCAAGCCTGCTGCTGGCTACGCTGACGATGTTTAGTGAGCCAGTGCCAACAAGTGCAGCTGCTGGACTTGCAGCACCCTCCTCCTGCTCATCCCAAGCCAAATTACTCACTCAGCTATGAACAGTGAAGAAGCAACACAGGAAAATGCCAAGTGCAAGTGAGATCAGTGATAAACTACAGGATCCCTGCAGAGGTCGGTGATTAGCAGGCTCCCAGCCGTAATCACTTCCCTAACCTCGCCTTTATCTCATCACACGCTCCATCTTAGCTCAGTCTTCTTGTGACTGCAAGCAGCTTCCCAATCAATAATCCTTGAAGTCTTGCAAACGCATCCATGCTGTCTTCCATTTAATAAGGCAAGCCTACAAAGTATCAATTGCTTGAAAACTCCCAATACAGATACTACAGATTTGTCACTAACTTCTTCCTTTGGTCAAAATTTTGAAGGACCATGATCTCACAGAACAACTCTAATATTCTGCAAGAAGATTATGATTTGGAATGAGATCTGTGGGGTTTAAGTGTCTAGCCACACATTTGCCTGAAATATCCTGGGATTCACCATGCCATAGATTTTTCATTTGTAAGATGGCATTGTACTTCTACTATGAAGTACTACCTTGTCTTACTTCTCTTACTTGGAGCAAATGTTTTTTATACCTAAGTGATGCAGAGTATGGAGAGTCTGAAGCTGCAGTTACCTGGAGTCAATTTCCCACTGTAACTGCTATAATTCAGGAGCAATGCCTCAGACAGCAAAAACTAAATTACTGTTTTCATTGACATTTGGGCAGGACATGTTTACATTGTGCTTTCCAAGGACTGGAGAAGTTCAGAAGCTCATTTATGCTTACAGCTGTGAGGGCATTTGCAGATGTCTTTCACAGTTAGAATTCTGTTGACTGAGCTGACCAGACAATAAATTTCAGAATACATTTATTAAGACATTAAACACAGAAACCAAGAGATTTCTCGTAACTTCTTCAATGCATTTTTTTTTTTTTTTTTTATAAATAACATCAGTGTCAGAAGTGGTATTAAGGAACCTGGTTCACAAAGACATATCTTTGACACTGTCAACCTATCGATTTGTGAGTACCTCTGAGAAAAGATGGCATTTTAACAGTTTGAAAAGCACTGCACAGACCTTATGCTACAAAAACAATTTATTAATGCTCTTATGTACTTTAAATACACAGGAGCTAGGGCTGAACTAAATTCCACACTATATTTGGACTGACCCTCTGAACTCGTAACTTATATGCTCATGTCAAACTCAGAACGTTTCTATTCCATCAGTGGCTGATGCACAAAGGCTCCTGGCCCAGCACTAATCCCACCCCTTCACTCACAAGGCTGATACTGCGTTAAACAACAAAACAGAAGTCTGCAGCGCTCTAAGGGACTGTTGTCTCTGGCAAGAATATATACATCAGTAACTCAAAGCTAGGGGAAAAGAAGGAAACCTCTTAAATGAAGAAGGAGCTTTCTTCTCCTGTGAGCATGTGTGTTATCTGTGAACCAAATAATTCTTGAATAGCTGTTGAACGTATTTAGTTTGAATTCTCCACTACCAGATCTACCCCAGGCCTTATCTAAATGCACGCGAAGATGTGAGAGAAACAGGCTAATAATTACTACGCTAAGATTTTACTCAAAACAAAGGAAAAATCAGGAATGTACAGTAGCAGAAGACAACAATTAAACAGCGTATGTCTATGAATACACACATACTGCACACCAGAGATGGCAAGGTGTTTTATCACACCTTTACCCAACTCATCTATCCACCCTACGTATTTCTAGGGTATCCAAGTGTCTGCATGCTGTCTGCTGAAGTATTTCTCCTGTCGCCATCTTCCTCATCTCACTCCCAAGGGATTTACCCAAAGGTTTCAAGCAGCTAACAAATTTACCACTTACAGCTAACTTGAAAAACATTCTCTGCTCTCCTGGTATGGAATGCATCCCAGACCTAAAGACAAAAATTACTTGGCTTCCATCAGGGACTTTAAAATCAAGTACATTCTTAAGTCTAAAGTGAAGAGGATTTTTAAAATTGGAAATGAATAGAGAATCTACACTTTACAACAGAATCCTACACCTGCTTCTGATTAGAAGTTCTTTTAGTAACACTACTTGCTACAAATTGCTAATTTATTTTTATTTTTATTATTTTTTTTTTAATTTTTGGATTACTTTTGAAGGTATTTACA
>VXAV01006571.1:46232-97001 GCA_013399715.1 Alectura lathami
TTTTTTTTAAATTTATGGATTACTTCTGAAGGTATCTACAGCTCCTCTCACCACCCAAGATCTACTCATCCTCAATAAACTTGAGAAATTGGATTTATCTACCAAGAGATTCTCTCTCTCAAAACAGGTGTTCCCATTTTAGTACAAAAACACTACTTACAGTAAAGGACTTTAGACTGTGAGAATTGGAAAGAAATCCTGAGACCTGAAACATGGAAGATAACTGCACAAGAGGAATGTCACTGTGTTACATAAAGGCAAACTAGTACTGGAGCTAGACAGAGAATGAACTTGTAACTACCTACAAACCGAACACATGAAAAATCTCTACCTCTTTAAACCATACACTGCATACATAGAAAGATTCCCCCATCCGTAGGCCCTCCATCTCCATGTATTTATGACCATATTGATACCTGACTGCCGAGGGAGCTGAGCAGTGAATATTGTTTAAGTCACAACCAAATTAAAAAAAATAAAAGTTGCAAAGGAAAACACGTGTTCATTGTTTTGGGAGGTGAGACAAGTGGCATTCTTGATAGAGAAAAGAAAACTGTCTCCATAAAAGATCATACCAGCCATGGGAATGTGACTGAAAAAACGTTAACAATAATATTCCAGGTCCAGACACAGCCCAGATAAAGCAAGTTTCAGATGTAAAACCACCAAGGAACACCGTGTGCTGTTCAATGTACTAAAGAACAAAACATGAAACATCAATAAGCATTGCATCTCTGCTTGGCTACATGGGATTTCCACAGGTATCACCATGTGCTTCAAATTACCTACCGCTCCTAAGGAAAAGACTTTCCCCAGCACGTTAAGAACCAAAGGAAGACTCATGGCAGTATTGGTAATTCATTTACAAAAATAACATGACTAAGAATGGTGAAATATTTTCTATTTCAACAGCAAAGAAAATGTAAAAGCAAGTGATAACATTCTGTTCTTTTATATCAAAAAGTCCTGATAACCTGACTTCAAGAAGGTAATGACAAAAAAACGTTTTGTCAATACAAACCAAGGAGTTAGTTCTCTGAAATACTAACACTTTCTCACTAAGACCTGGAATACTTACAAAGTGACAGATCTCTGGAAAAAAGCTCATTTTGTGCAACATTTAAAGGAAGCAAATAAGATGACATAAAAGATTTACTGCTCTGGTAGCACATAACAAATAATGAAATCACCAAAATGAAATTTCACTAGTAAAGGATTAGGTAGACAATTCCAGTCAATTTGAATTTGAGGGGAAGTATCTTTTTACACTGATGGCATACTCTGCCATCTTACAACGCTGCAGATTTTCCGAAGGTACCTGACTCAATGCAGTAAAATACTTTGGAAAAGAAAACTGTATGTCTTAAAAATAAAATCAAATTACATTATTCTTTTAAAATAATAATGTGTTATGAGATTAAAAGGCAGGCAGCAGACAAGGTTTTAGAACGTAATTGTAAACGGAGGATCATCACTGAATACTCTTCAGTGACATCAGCACAACTCAGAACTTGGCCTCATATTTAGAGGTTGTGCTTTTTGAGTGGGGGGTGAGGGTAGGAGGAGGGAAGTGTTGGTTGTCTGTTTTTGTTTGTTTATCCAAATGAGTTATCACAAATTCAAAGCTTGTCTGCATTCAAAAACAACTGAAGATGGCTCACTGATACGGACTGTTCTGAACTGCACATAAGGAAGCAAGCTGAATTTCTATTCAGCCAAGTGCAGGAAGATGCCTAGAGGACTGGACGCATGGGCCACCAGCCTCCAGGTTTTCAGCTAGATTTATCTTTGGGAGGACAGCGCTTATGAAATGTTGCAGTGCTCCACTATTATCCTATTCTTTCCTGTTGTCAAGTCTCAGCAGCTTTTCAACCTGCATCCTATCTACTGCAAATCACGGGGCATCTGTTCAGGCACTGAACACGAAGTCCAAATGTTTAACTTGGGGTTAGGAATAGGTGGTAATGGTACTTGAAAGTGCTGCAAAATGGAAATCTCCCTTAAACAGTATTTAAGGGTGAAACTCAGAACAGCGAGGTTTTTGCATCTTTTTTACACATTTTACACTTTCTCATTTCATATCTAGCCTTTATCTCTGCTGTAATCTCTACATGAACTAAACATTACTCCTTAAACATTCATAAACATTAAAAAAAAAAAGGCTTTTCTTGACCCTGCTGTCTCTTGAGTTACTCATCTAAGTCTCAGTATCTCAAGCATCTGTTTTACTTCTTATGCAGTTCTCAACCTAAATTTCCACTTCATCCAGCTCCATGCATCTGTAAATCTGTCATTACCAAGCGCGTATATGGGATGTGTCCTGCTTAACATCTTCATCGGTGGCCTGGTGGAGTAGACAGAGTGCATCCAAAGAGTCTGCGTTAGACGCCCTTTTAGGGGATGCAGGTAATGCACTCAAAGGCAGTCTAGAGGAATGGGTCAACAGGAACCCCATGAAATTCAACAAGTACAACACGTACAGTCCCACACCTGGAATGGACTAACCACTTGCTACAGAGCTGGCCAGGAACCAGGTCCACAAGCTGCACAAGGCAGCAGGTGGAGGGGAGCGATGATGCAGCTCAGCTCAGCACTTACTACACCAAATCTGAAACATCATACCCAGTTTTGCATCCTGCAATTGAACAGCCCAGCTTCACTGGAGCAATCCCAGCAAGATGCCACCAGCACGCTCAGGGGCTGGAGAGCCACCTTACAACGTGAGGCTGAGGGAGCAGGACCGGCTTCACCTGGGGAAGAGATGGAATTAGAGACACAACGGCAACTGCTGCTGTACCTAACAGGGAGCCTCTGAGGACAGCCAGATCCTTCACTGAGGTTCAGCGATGGGAGGACAGGGAAAAATCAAAACAAGCAGAGGATCTGTCTTGATACAAACCTTTTCCTGATGAGGACAAGCAAGCACGGCTGCTCAGAGATCTGTGTGTTCCCCACCTCACAGGCCTTCGTGGCCTGACTGAAACAGAGTTTGAGAACCTGAGCTGGCTTTGACCTGACGCTGCTCTGAGCAGGGCAAAGACCTGCAGCCCTCCTGAGGCCCTTCTCAATCAAACAACTCTGCAATTTTATGACTGCCTTAATCACCTTCTCTTCGCTGAAATGCACGCTAATATTGTTGCCTTCGCCACACCACTTTCCACCATGGGTGGAAATAAATACCCAGATTGAAAGACACCGCACAGACCAGGATGATCTTCCAAGCAAGCATTCCAGAATTAAAACAACAAAAAGCAAAAAAGTCAACAGAAAAATTCCCACAGGCTTCACTAGGCCTCACAACAATGCATCCGTTTTGTACATGATCTCATCCATTCCAGAACCCTGATTCTGAAATCCTGCAACCGGCGAACTTCCTTTCACTCAGGTCAAATTACTTCAGCTCCTCCAATTCCTTTTCTCAGCAGCTTCCCCCCCCCTTCCTACAGCCAGAGCAATGACTTTAAACTTCTCTTTCTGTATTGGTTTCTCTTTACCTCACATCCCATACTTAGTCTCTTTCTCAGCATCACAATTAAAGCAAAACAAATGAATTTAAGCTCTCCAATTCAACTGAATCCATTACTCCTTATAGCTTACTCATACCGACTCTGCAAAAGCACCTGTGTATTAAAAAAAACTACTTATTCCATACCAACTTTCAGCTCTGTATTTCCTTTTCTGCCCTCAGAGAGTTCTCCTGAACACCCACTCTCTGAAGTGAGTTTTATGATTTTCGCTATGCTGTATGAAACAGCAAGCGATGCTGAATGATGACCCAAACTATTCTGCTCAGAACAAACCACCTGAAAAGGAAAGGTAATAAATGGCATCACAACTGCTATTGAAATGTGCAGACCTCTCCATTTTTAGATTAAAAATTGCACAGTGAAGTAAAACAACGACAGGCCTTCCATGCTACAATTTTGTTTAAAAACTCCCACTACTTCTTTGTTAATTTCAGTCACATGTGTACTCTAATACAAAAACAAAGTAACACTGAGGTGATTTAAATTGTTGCACTTTACTTCTAGGGTTACATTCACAAAGACTATTTTAAGATCAGCTCTGGAAGCAACTAAGGTTTTACGCAGTGAACTGCTATTTTCCCAGATGAATAGAATATCCATTCTTTGGCTCACAGTTTCCATGACACTAAAAACAAAACATTCATCCGCACCAGCTCTGTGTTTGATGGTAAATGCAGCTGCAGCTCAACAGTTCGCAGCATACCTCGCCTCTAGTGAACAGAGGCGCTCTATTTCCCCAACTCAATTTCATTGTTTTACAGACAAGTCCTTTCTTGCCAAAGTAGAACATTTCAAACCCTGCTGGTGTTCTGTCTCAAAACAAAAGTTACTCGATTCTGCGAGTAATGTGAAGTCTTCCAAATTACTGAACGAAGCACAGAACGGGAATCAAGAACTTTGCTAACAGTTGCCCCTCCAGTTAGGAAGCTATGAAACTGTTTGCCTACTGTCCCACTTCAAACTCACTTGCTTCCAGTGAAAGGACAGGGGACCAATGCTAGGGGACCATTTTAAAACCGGTGAATGGAAAAAGTCACATGGCAATTCAGAAACAAGGAACAGAACTCAGCCTTCAGTCCTGCTTCTCTCCCCTAAAAGAACAGAGTACACACACATCTTCACAGCGTAAGACACGATGAGGAGACGGTCTGCTTCTCTGGAGAAGATGCAAGGCTCCTATTAGCTAATGATCTGACCCTGCCTCACACTGTGCAGCGCTTCGTCTGCTGTAGGTTCAGCTGAAGTACACTGTCACTCACCCTTTCACATTGTTTAGCACAAACCTCGACTCAATCACAGCTCAGCCACGCTGAAAAAAAGGAGCTAAACAATTCTCCACATTTATTAGAAGTATTTTTAGGCACCAATTCAGAAAAGCAATTAAGCACTTACAAACAGATGAATGAACTAAATACAGCAGGGACCGCTCATATAATTTGAGCTATCCGCTTCTGAGAGTATTGGTGGACTGCAGGCTGATCAGAGAGAAATCTGGCAGAGGAGGAGGAGGTGGCATCTCAGCCTGCTCAAGGCACTTTTACAAAAAAATTCCGTGTAACACATCAATAATAACCATTTTACAACTTAAGGGAAATGCTACTTTAAGATAGAAGGCAATTGCTTTAAAATGTACAGACTGAAATCCATTTCCATTTTTGCCATAAAATATAGTAATAATAAACCCCCTCAAGCGACTGCATCACAGCGTGTGTGTATTCAAGGACAAGGAAGGAGACGAGGCTTCCACGTTTAACTACCGAAATATCAAGAACGGAACTTCGCAAGACGACTCTGAAGCGGAGAGGGCTGGGGCACGTCTCCAGCCCTCCTGCGCTCCCCCCACCCCGCTCTGCAGCCCCCCCGGGCCCAGCCCAGCCGCCGAGCCACGGGCTCCCCCTCCCGTCCCCGACGGATGCGGCGGCCCACGCAGGGCGGGGGCACATCCCGGCACCGCCGTCAGCGCAGCGCTCCTCCACAGCGAAAATAAACAGATGGGAAACGCAAGCTAAAGGCATTTCCTTCTGCCAAGGAGGAAAAGACTCCCCTTCCAACCAAATTCTGTAAAAATACGTGACGGCAGTAGAACCATTAAGTAACCAGAGGACTGTAGCAAACCAAAACATGAAAAATTCATTGCTCTTTACACCCAAACCTGACTTCAAATTCAGGTTAAGCAGTACTTACAAGCCCACAGAACAATATCCACTGACTGCCACCTGTGATGCAGGTAGGCATCTCTGTAACCCAGAACAACCACCGTGCTATTTGGCACACAGGTCCTGCAGAAATTCCCTGGTGGGTCAAAAAGTACAAATACAGAACAAAATGCTATCTTCGAAATTTCAGTTTTGTTAAGTGTTTGCTGAGAAAAGACATGTAATTCCTCATGAAGCCAAAAAAGAGACAAGTCCAGAAGCTGGTAGAAACAGTCACCTCCCCTTACTGTTCCTGGAACGGACTTTCTTATCTCCAGTTCCTCGAATTTACTGCAACACTGGCGCACACTTCTCTATCATAGTGTTTTCCAAACTGGGCCATAAATTAGAGGGATCCACTAGCTCACTGGCATACTAGATATGATGTTGTGCTTCCTCTACCAACACGGAACAAGTGTTTTCTTAGTTAAAAAAACAAAACCCAACACCCACAAAGGTATATCCTGTGTTTTCCTGAGATTGTCTTTCCACAGTGGCAGTAGTTAACAAGGGACTTCATGATAAGAATACAAGCAACAATTTCTTCAAGTCCACAGAAAATTCCCACCTGGCTGTGATTACCACAGATACAGCCTGGTATGCAGGAGGAAAACGAATGAACCCAGAGAAGCTTTTTAAATTTAACTTGCACCAACAACAACAACACAAACCTGAAAGTAACCCCACAGCCTGAGGTCACTCAGATTCGTCGTAGGTCAATTGTTAATGATCCTTTCTACTCCTCCCTTCTCAGGAGCACACCCTTCCTGGCTGCTTACCTTCTGAGACTCAGGATGATGGTTAGCAATACTAAAACGGTACGTCAACACACGAAGCCAGCAGTGGGGGACATAGGCTGGACAGACACACAGCATCCATAATCACAACCAGCAGACTTCTTCCCCATCACGAATCACGTCTTCTCCATCTGCTCAGGTACTTACCTCAAAAGCTAATGAAATAATTAACAAATTCATACCTATGTGATAGTGGTTCAAAATAAAAAAAAAAACAAACCTGCAGGTTTTCTGGATAAGGAAGGTCAACCACAAAGATTTCCAGCCTGGTATTTTAAATAAATCTCCCGAACTGCTTTTCAGGCAACAAATTTTATTTGGAGTATAACTCAATCAGAAGTGTATAGGAATGCAACAGCCATCCCATGTAGCTCTACTTGAAATCCTAAATATGGATTTATGGCCCTGAGCCTTCCAACAGCTACATACAAGCTTAACGGGATTATGCACGCTTAAAACTCTCTTAGATGTAAAAGTATTTGTAAAATCAGGAAAAAAAAAAAGAAAAAAAAAGCTTGGGCATGCAGATCGTTCAGTAGGAAGCATCAGATTTATACTGACTTTTGTTACAATAAGACATTTGCAGAATTCCCATTGCATTAGACAACCACTGAAGTAAATGAAACTATTTTAGTAGTAATTTAGTTCTTTATAACACAAAAGACCAATTTTTTTTTCCTTCCTAGAACAGGGAGGGTACCATCAGAGCATTGCCAAAGAATCAGAATACTAATGAGAAGCGGTCATTTTGCTTACGATTAAACAAAATGACCAAAAAAAAAAGTCACTAAGTAAAATCAGATATCTGTTTCAAGTAGGTCTTTTTCATGTATTTCTAGAACTGGAGGTACACTGAAATATTTTGTCAAGCCAAGCCAGGTGAGATATTATGGAAAAATGTTACACACGTATGTATGTGCTATGAAAGTAACAACTCCACCTATGTTTCAGTATATCCAAAACAGCCCAGCCACAGAAAAACACAGTTTCACTGAGATTTTTCCAGCCTGAGTAAGGCTCATTCTTTGTTTACTACTCCCGATTCTATTTTTTTTTTAAGTCCTTTTTTTTTTTTTTCCCTTCAATTACGAGCAGGAAATAAAAAGAAATGCAACTCTTTCATGTAAAGTAAATCCATCTGGATGTTTGCTGCATCCTATATTATAAACTTGCGATCCCCAACCAGAATGAGTTATAGTGAAGCTGCAGGCAAAATTGTCTCCATATACCACAATCCATTATCCCTGTCAAGTTAATGTTCCATGTTGAGCCATATGGCGTGGGTACACACTCAACAAAGGAAATTCCTTAAACTTGTTATAATCAGCACTTACAGTCATCCAAAAAAACTGACATAAACAGCTTTATTGTGTTTTTTGCATTTCAGTTGATATCCATGACAAAAAGGGGAAGCTTCAGGAAAGAGGGAAGGGGGAGTAAAGTTGCAATAATAAGAGGGGGGAGGGAGAGAGCCTGTACATTTCATAATTACACAACATTTTCCTTAGTAAGTGATTTTCAATTACAATAAAGCTCAAGTCTCCTGACACTGACACACTGTACCAGATTAACAAAATCAGAAAAAACAACTCCACCTCAATACCTAATTTTCAATGCAAGTAAGAAATCCTATAGTTTCAAAGTGCCTGACTCATGTAAAAAAAATTCTCAATTAAATTTTTTTTTTGAATCAGTTTTAGTTTTCCTGACTTTGGAGAAAAGATTTTCCTTCAGCTGTTCTCTAATTACTACACATTTAACAATCCTTCATTAACAATACGGCAATTTAACTAAAATATCTTCCTCTGCATTAAGCGTAGGTCACAGCTGAATTAAGGACTCCCAGAAGCCTCTGCTACCTGGCACAACCCATCACATCAAACCCAAGTCAAGGTACAAGTAGAGCAGAACTTCATTCCAGCCCCCGCAGTGACAACAATAAAACGCTGAGAAAACACACTATCAAATACTGAACTCAGCATCAATTTCTGTTAATTACAGCCTTGTCAGCAACGTGATTATTCAAACAGCTCATGCAAATGTTAATGAGTCCTTATTTGCATATTTATTTTTTCCTTTGTTGAAATGTCATTGATTATTACATTCTACAATGATGAATGCTGCTGATGATGTGCTCTGATATGTAATTAGTCATTAAGTGGAATGAATAGATCAATTATGAAAAAGGAGTGAGATTAAGAAATATCAAACAAGACCGCCCAATGTAACTATAGAATTTTTTTTAAAGGAACTAAAATAATTTCTTGGCATTTAAAGTGCAACATCAGTAGTTTTCAATAAATAAACTACTACTTTTCTGAGGTTAAATAAGACGTTCCACATGCACTGCTACTTTGGTAATCTAATTACAATACTGGAGGGCTTTTGTAAAGCAGGAAGAATTCTGCGGAGTAGCACAGGTTTGGAGGCTGGTCCCCCCCCTTGGTTTCTTTTTGTTCTTTTGTAGGTTTCTTTTTTTTTTTTTTTTCTCCTCACAAGCACAAGACAGCGTATCTGGTCTTTTACCCGAAATGAAAAGAGCAGAGGACTTGCAGCAGCTCCACTTTGTTCTAAAGGCAAAGGCTGGGCTGCCTCTCGCGGCTGCCTGCTCCAACTAGCCAGCGCTCGCTATTTGCAGATGAAGGGGAAACAGGAGAGCAGAGGAAGGAAGGAAAAAAAACGCCAACAAAAAAACCACATTACTGCAGACCAGATGGGAACATTCCACATGACCAAACCAATCAATCACCTCGGTGGGGCGCAGGTGCAGCACAGCCGTGGAGCAACACACCATTTCACAGTCTATCGGGCACAAACACATGGTCACCAATCAATGGCACCCCGAGGACCTGGGGGGGCTCTCCCGAGCCTTACTGGTCCATGCCTGATGACTTCATAATCACACATCATTTCATTCACTGGAGGATACGAGCCCGCATCCTAATAACCTTCCCCGAAAGCTGCCACGCCGCGCATATTAATAGTGCCGGAGCGCTGCTGCCTGCCTGCCGCCGCCTGCACCGGGCGGGCAGCAACCTGAAGCTGCCGGCTTCTGCCGCCCAACCCAACTGCCTGCACGGCTCCTACCTGCCACAGAGCAGCTGCTCAGCACGGGGAGGCAGGCAGATAAAGGACAGCGCAGGACGAAAATTGATGGAAGAACGTGCTGCTGCATTTGGTGATATGTTAGATAAAATTCTGCAACAAATACAGCCACCATTAATGAAAAGATTGAAGTTAAAGCTATAAAAAAACCCACAACTATATGCTTTCCAAGGCGCATAATTAAAGAAAAGGTTTCGCCTCTTTTTGAAGCAAAAATCACAGCTTAGTTTTAAAGCAAGCAGATAAAGAGTTAGCAATTTGACATGGCCACACCAAGACCTGAATCTGAGCACTGCTTCTGAGCAGGTTTTGCAAAGAAGGCCAACTACAAATGTCCATTTGTGTTTGT
This sequence comes from Alectura lathami, assembly GCA_013399715.1. NCBI lineage: Eukaryota > Metazoa > Chordata > Aves > Galliformes > Megapodiidae > Alectura > Alectura lathami. The sequence continues at coordinate 56,206 of VXAV01006571.1, forward strand.
GTTCCTGACGACTGACAAGCATAATACACATTACAGAGAAAAGAATACGAAGGCATTTTGGCCAGGGTACCACACTGCACCGTTAAGTGGTCACGCTGTTAAAAAGATGCCCAGGAAAGAGATGTGGCAGGGTTTGCCATCTCTTACAACTACATTATGCTTTGGGGCTAGAAGTCCAACGAGCTGACATTGAAACATAAGAAGTTGAACTATTAATAAACTGTTTCCATATGCCGAATCCTGCAAGTGCCAGGCAGGAACCAAACCACCAAGTGCCCACCCGAAACCAAAGCCAAGACCATAGCTTTACGTTTCTTTTCATTAAGTTGGGTATAGGAACAGCAGAGACCCCTAAACTACAAAGTGAACTCACAAGTCTAGTATCTACAGAACCACAACAACTTTTATGTTTTCAGGTAGAAATCGCTGAAAACTACTTGGAGAAATATTTTGAAAAAAAATGAAAAATGCCACATAATGAATTAAGTACTAACATTCACACTTCATATGCAACACTGGGGCAAGCTGATGGTTATGCTACAAGACTTGACATTTCTACTTCAGAGACAAAAACCTAACAGCTGGAGACATTCACAACAGAAAGGACTGTCTGACAAAAAATCCCACACAAAAAGTTAAAAACTCAGGAAAGGTTAAAGCTACCTTCCAGCACTAGGTAAGAGGGAGAACAAGGGGGCAGCTAGCACACGTGTCCAGGCCAGTGTGACACCTCACCTGTTTTCCCTGTGCTGAAATGCTACCTGCGTCACCTCACATGCCAACGTACAGGCCTCATCCTGCACTGCTTCCATGGCACCGGTCGGACGTACGTCCTGGCACGGCACCTCCTGCGGCTGTCCTAGCAGAGGAAACTGAGCCTCCTTTTCTCATCTCCTCAGGTAGGAAAGGAGTAGGGTTTTACTGGCTTGTGATATTATACCTAAAAAAGCTAAGTCAGAAAGTGACAGTTCAACTCAACACATGGAAACTAGAGCATAAAGGGCAATATTTGTAAGAGAAACTTAAAAAAAAAAAAAAAAAAAAAGGGTTCTCCAAGATGGCAAAAGGTGGTAGCACTTGCTTGCAAGGGGACATCTACAAAGACAGCATGAAATGCACCAGAGATAACTGTAGTGAACTTCTGAAAACAATTTTTTAGAAGTGCATGACACAAGCGTCAGCGATCTGATTGTTCAGGATATACAAATTCTAACACATGCTGTAAGGGAATCAAGAGAGAACAGTAATGGATTTTAATCAGTTTACTCGAGTAAATGAGTGAGTCAGATTGGAATTTTAATCTGTAAACAGAACCATACACAATTCCTGAGACATTTCCTAGAGCAAAGGGCTGAGGTGAAGATGTGCTTATACTATGATTCTTATCCCTATAGTTTAAAGAAACAAAGCTGAGCAAAACATGACATAAAATTCACAAGAATTCCATGTGTAAATTAATAAAACCTATTTTGTAAGAAGTAGCTCTGATTTATTCACTCAGTAAAAATTAGACAAGCACCACAGTGTTTGGAAATGAGAAAGCCCGGAAGCCGATGAGCAAAACAGCCATGAAAAACATTTCACCCTGAGAGTGTAACGGTAACCGGTTATAAGGTTAACACGAAATAGCCTTCTGTAGGAAGCACTCACAGCACCACAAAATTAGTGCTTGCAATAGAGACAGAAATGTGCTGGAACTTACGACAGTTACCAGCTAAAACTGAAAGGGTTTTACGACTTCTTGAGCAAAAATCGTTCAATCAGACACCGTCACGCCAGTGCTACCATTGTAAGTGAAAGATTGTAATTTTCTTGATATTAAAACAGCTTAATGGAATCTATTCAAAAATCAAAAAGGCAAATAAAAACACACCTAAAATTAGGCATATACTTCCATGAGTAAATTCTCATCTTTTAGGCATTCAAATCCAACGTAAGACTGTAGCACAACTAAGAATCTCTTATCTACTACAAAAACATTTAAAAAACCAAGCTAAATTTAATGCTTTTACATAGTTTAGATAAAGCTACTTCTTAACTGATCCCTTTTACCTGACCATCTATACTGACATTACACAGCTTTATCCAGGGTCAAGAAAAACTAGTCACTTTGTTTTGCATACCTGGCTACCTTTGTCATCAGCAGTCTGCAACCTGTCTGATTTCCATTCAAGTTTCACAGCTGTATTCCTTATAAAAAAAGAACAATAAATCTTGGGCAGGCATAACTGCCTCTGACCTCAAAATAGGTATTTTTGACAACTAATTATGCTGTACTTGTAAGTATTAAATCAAAGTTCTGATCTAATACAATTTCCTCAGTGTCACCCAGATGGCATAAATTCATAAATCTGCAGTAACCACCAAACTTGCAGATGTATAAAAATCAACAAAACCAAAACTTTAATGAGAAATTAACATTCAGGAAAAGGACTAAGAACATATCCCCCATCGGTAAAAGTCTCATTATAAAGAAGAGTTGGAACTACATTGAGGCTGATTTTTTTTTTTTTTTTAATAAATGTATGAGGAGTGTTTTGTTTGTTTTTATAATACTTCTTTCTTAGATAATTTGGTACCTTTTACATTCTCAACAGAAAGAATTTTCAAGTTGTAATACATATGGTGCCTATGCTGCTTAGAGCTGTTCTACATTTGGAAGGCTGTTCTTGGTAATAAAAGAGTTTGGTTTCTTTAGAGTAAGTGCAGAAAAGAACAAAAACACCAATATCCCTGGAAAAAATACGGAGGAGAAAAAGATGTCCGTGGATAAATGTTTGTATTTGTCTTCCGAAACTGAAAACAAATGAGCAGCTCTTCCAAGAATGCTTACTTGAGCAAAAATTTGAAGAAGGGCAACAAGACAGAAAAGAAAAAGGCAGCGTAAGTTACCAAAGGCTTTCCTGTGACAAATGCAGGTGAAATATGGCCATCTAATAATTTGCAGTTACATTTCCATCCCCTTTTTACATCACTGCAGAAGTCTGGTCATAAAGAACAGAAGGGTTTTCTTGGAGGGAGGGGAGTGGAGAAGGTGAGCAGCTACCTCCTCCTCCAAAACCACACAGCAACAGATCCTGGACATGCTGCAAAGGGAGTCAGAGACCCTGCTCTTCACTGAGCACACGGGTATGGAGGAAAAAAAAAAAAAGCTGGATAACATGTTGTCAAAAAGACAGTGAAAAGCAAAAAGGAAGGAAGAACATAAATATAAATAGAACTATTAAGAAAAAAAAAAAAAAGAAGAAAACTCAGAATTTACTTGCTGTACTTTATCACTTCCTATGTCTTATTGCTGACACACTGTTTTTATAAATTTGCAACAACAGGCAAGATGCATCTTGCCATAACAGAATGTTGAATACATGCAGTTTTAGGCCACTGAATTTGAAAATTAGTGAGCAAGATATGAATTTACCTGCTACAGATTTTGATCTTTTTGATCTATTTAAAAAACATGAATTGCATTAAATGCCTAAAGCATTAAAACACATTTTAAAAACCTTCCTAGTGTGGTCCCCCAGGCAGAACCCTTATAGGAAACTGTTGACCAGCTATCTATTTAGTGGCTTGAAACTTCAGTTTGTATCACCAGCTGTCACTAATCCCATCTTACAGACCAGTACAACTGAAGCACATCCACATCTTTATACATTGTTGTTCTGGTTTTCATGGTTTTTCTTTATTGGGAAAAAAAAATAAAAAATAGAAATAAAAAAGGCAGGAAAGCATTGAAGAGCACCCTGCAGTTACAATCAATCACATGATACGATTCTTGTATAACAAAGTAAAACAACACGAAAACAACAAGTTTAAAATAGATCTTGTCTTTTTAAACCCAAGCTGACTCTTCCAGTGCCTTATTTCTGATTCTGATTTTGGGTCATCAGTGACCTCTGTATATGTACTCATATGCTGCAACTCCTTTTCTTATTTAGATGTAGAAATAAAATGCTGAGGTGGTTGGATTCAGTACTTCCTACGTAGTCACACAACAGTAAGCTCAGATGGTGAGTCTAACCAAACATCCGCAGGGAGACAGAACCACCCTGGAGGCTTCGTGAGCAGAACATCTTCAGGCAAAGTGATTCATCATGTGTGGCAAGATGACTGTGACATCTGAAGATTCTTGCCTTGAGCAGCATGGTACATGCTACAAGGGATCAAACACTCTGAAAAGCATCCACGGTACATCTCAGTGAAAAGGACATGCTTCAAATAACCAAATACTGGACACTAAGAAAAGCCTGCATGAATTTCCTTTTTGCAGTGGGAAAATACGAAGTTCCCCCGTTCAGCATACGTGAACCCATGCTGCTGTTCTAGCACGGAAATAGGCAAGTTTCTACTCGTTTTACACTGAAGCTTACTCTTTCAGAGTTTAACCAAAGGATGTTTTGCCATTTGACTCATGCTCCTCCAGGGCTGCCAAGCCACAGCCTTGCATGTTTGCCTGAAGTTGGCCATCAATAGATGATTATTTTTCCCATTTAAAACTTCTTCCGTTATTGGTTCTTATTACCCCCTTGTCCATTCACTACCAGTTCTAGCTCTTTTAACAGAGCTAGAAGAACACATTACTACACCTCCACTGCAACATGAGAACTGCCTGCTTTGGTCTTCTAGATCTTGCCCTTTCAAGAAGGGTCCTACTGTACTGGACAGCACTCCTGTTCCGAGCATGTACTGGAAGAGCACTTAGAAGATGCACATTTTGAATGCACAAACGTCTTACCAACATGCAAAAACACCTCTGCTGGAACCAAGCAAGACTCATCTACCACAGTATCCCACCTACTAAAACACTCAGAGAAAAAAGAAAGGAAGGAAGCAAAGACAGGTAAAGACGAGAAAAATTCCCAAGTGCAACTGACAGCAAGCCTGATGGAACTGCTCAGATGGAACCAGCGTATTGATCCAGATGGGTGGGGTCAAGGGACAAAAATTTCAGGTTTAACTGTACAGTAACACTGCAGCAAAAATCCTATTCTATAGATTTGAGGACAGATGATTCTGTTGACTTCTATGTAAATTAAAGGTTACACATTATTTTCTACTTCTGATGTTATGACATCTTTGGAGAAAAAAACTGGACCAATGGCACATAGCTGTGTTGCATTAATAATGAGAAAGTAGCATAGAAGTGCCATGAAGAAAACAGGAGAGACTGAACTGAATGTTTAAAAATTAGCCTTCAGTTCAGTACCTGTGTTAAAATTGATCATCAAGGGAATATTGATGCTTTGGAGCCCAGGTAAAAAGAAGAAAAAAGTTACTGGGGCCTGGACAAATAACATGCTCTGCTGATGAATCACTGCCTTCCCATTTATTGTTGTATTTCACATAGGCTTATTGGTACTTGCACTGTGTCTCTATCACAAGAGCAAGCTGCATCTCTGCTGGGGAACAAGGGGGAGGCACAGAACAGCAGCTAGGAGCAGCACACTCAGCAGTGACACTCGTCGCCTCCTTACTGCAGGATGTCCTGTTCCAACCAAACACTGAAGATCCAGTTAAAAGCCCGTATTCTGAGTTCAAACCAGTTGTGTTCCTAACTTCCTATGCAAGTAAAATGAGATAACACAGAAAATATCTACTATATTTTAAAAAAGAATGTTCTTCAGCTTTTATTCTGTCCTAAACATATTGCTTAAAGCCCACTGTTCATTGCACATTTAAGTAAAACTATCCTACAGAAAATGGTTAACAACCAGAAAAAACTACTGGGATTTTGCCGCCTGCCAACAAACCGTATTCCTTTCCATACCACTGAACCAATGGTGAACAGCGGTAATTCTCTCCCCAGCCCCTCTCCCTTTATATCCTTGCTCCAGAATACTGAAAATTAAGTGGTTTATACTTCAGTGCATTTTTACAGCTTTGCAAGGTTTGTTTTTTTTTCTGGTGTTTTGTTGTCTTGGTTTGTTTTGTTACAACCATGGTGTCTTTAGAAACACATTTTTAGGAAGATACATTTCTAATGTAATAGCAGAAACATATACCAGATCAAGAATATAATGCACGAAAGTATTTATGACTATTGTGCACATGGCTTCATGCCAGATAGCTGTCAAGCAAAGGAACAACATCATACAGTTGTTTGGCACTCAAGGCTGAAATCATTGTGCAACATGCACTGTTTATAAATTGTCGCTGATGAATAAAAGCAGCGAACAAAAAAATTAAAGGAAATGCAGCCAAGCACCACAAGGTTGAGGCAATCATCTCTCCTCCTCCTCCCACTCTCTATATTCAAATAAAATAACGCCCCAAGCCCTTTGTACACCGGGCAAAAACAGCGGTGCACTGCAAGGTAAACAGAGCAACCATGAGCTAGTGATTTCAGATTGCGCTCTCACAGCTCATGAACCTGAATGCAGGAAAGTGATACAGATGCCACCAAAAAAAATTAACATGTGGACTTCTCAGCTTTGTTATTTATGAGTAATGCCAGTGATGCTTATCTTAAGCTTAAAAACATAAATCCCAGAAGATGCAAGGAAAAATTGTTTCAATAATGGTAAGTTATATTAACAGATCTTTCACCACACAACACAGCCCCCCTGGAAAAAAAAAAAAAAACAAAAAAAACTCTCTCCTATCATTGGGAGGAAAGATTTAATTCACTTCAGGTGAAAGGATGACATGTTTAAGTACAAACACAGATAGAACTCTAACCCAGCAAACAAGCAAGAGCCCAGTTTTTGACCTCACATACCTATCAATTTCAGTATCTTTCAAACATGAAGCTGCATAATATTGCAACACAATTACTTGGAAATAAAAGTTCCTCTAATACTAGAGAAAAAGAGTAACAGAAATTTAAGGAAAACCTACCATTATGCAAAAAAAAAAAAAAATCTTGTTTTTTGACTAATAGGTAGAATACTAAGGCGTGCTAAATGCTTTCTATGGTCTAACAAGTACACGAGGTTCTGCTGCCTCTTTGAAGTGTCAAGATAATGTGATCAGAATGTTCTCTACTATTCCATAAAACAATCTTACTTACAAGATTTACCAGAGCAGAAGAGCGAAGTAAAACTTTTCTTCGCTCCCTCTATGCAGAAAATGTTCTTTAGCACCATGGAAGAGCGCACAAGTACACTCTTTCCTATCTCCTCGGAACTTTTTTTTAAAACATGATATGAATTTATTCATGCTGCAGTCATGCACTTCGGTATGCAGCGCAGACCCCAGGGATCAGTCTGGAAGCTTACATCAATGTTAACAAGTCATGCATTATTCTCGAGCCTTTTCCTTTCCATGTCCCATTATGCAAAAGGAGAAATTGGAAGATACTTTATCTGTATTGCATTTGCGCCTAAAGTGCCAAGTCCATTGTACAGGGCCCTATTACAGTGGGAAGCAAACTACAATTTTGTTACAGTTCCTGTGGTGGTAGTACCGGTGTACAGATGAAAGGAACAGACACGCAGCTCCGGCTGTTTGTTCAACAGCTAACGAAACACAAGGTGATGTGGCTCAGTTATCACAGCTGGATGAAAGCCACTGCTGCCAACCGTAATGCCCCTGAAGTCACCTGAATATGACAGTATGCACCACAACTGGATTACAGTCACTTCCAAGAGAGGAAAAAATGCCTGCATTTATGGAGAAAATTGAGGAAGAACAGGAAAAAAAGACCACAAGGAATAAAAAACAAGACTCCATATAAACAAAAAATTTGTACGACACATCACAGAACCAGCAAGCTCATCATCTGCTCTCCTCTAGCAGGTGGCCAGGAGGAAGAGAGGAGCTGAGGCACACCCCACTGCCTGGAGAGCTCCTCAGCAGAACCTCAGCCAACAGACCACCAGCAGCAACAAGCACTTGACTCACTAAGCCCAAGTCTCTAAAGAAAACTGTTAACAACCTAAAATGACAGGGAGCTGGACTAGATGACCTTTTAAGGTCCCTTCCAACTCGAGCAATTCTACCACTCTACGATAATGGAAATACTATAACGCTCCAGATCACAAAAGCCACTTGTTCTGGCACAAGCAGCCTAGTTACAACATTTTGGTTGATCAGATCAGAATTCAATCACTGGACACAGGCAGTTGAATTTGTTACAAACTGGGCAGCTAGCTATTGACAGGCTACAGCTACACGCGCCCAGGAATGAAAAAAAAATTAATGGCACGAAATAGAGATCAAGTGATTTTTATGCACCTGGCGATGAACAAACATCCTTATTGCAAAACAAAGACAAGCCATGAGAAATTACAAAATTATCTTTTAATCACCAATGAGCTTTCTACAGTCTCCTATTTGAACAGGATAATAGTTATTATGTAGATCCCTAAGCAACTGCCTCATGGGGAAGTTGCATCACCAGTATGGGAAAGAATCCTCCCCTCCTCCCTTGTCCCTAGAAAGGAGCTTGGCGCCTTCAGACAGACCGAAATCTAAAATCCTATGGCTTCACCCAGCTGATCCCAGCCACTGGAACACATCTACAAGTGCCCAGGGATGGCAGGAACCACAGGAGAGAAATATGCCCTTTCAGCATTTCATGCACTGATGAGCCTTGTAACAGATAAACATACCCTGCAGCAGCTCAACTAACATGTTATAACAAAGAGGAAACACAAGACTTAAACATTTCATCAGATTACTATTTATTCCCCTTTTCAGAGTCTGAATACACTGTGAATAAAACCAACACTCCATGCATCAGACAGCATGAGCTAAAACCCAAGCTTTTCAATATAAAATTTATCCGTAAAGTAAAATATTTCAGCATTTAAAAAACACAGATTGCATATTTAAATTCCCAGACTGGAAATTCTGAAATACTTTGCATTGACAAAAAATCTGGCCTGAGGTGTAAATGAGACCTCTTTGAAGATGACAACACTTCATCCTCCTCTGACACAGTTACGCTAGGTCATGTTTCTTCTCCTGGTACAGGACCACTGCCAGGCCTGCAAGTGGGACAAGCCAGAGATTTGCAGCCTCCTTCAAGTCCTGCACCGCCTGGGACGCTGGTAGTGCACAGTGAACAGACACCACCAGCTCCACCCAGCAAAAGGCTAAACCGTGCAAATGATTTTCAAGGACAGATTTCTTCACTTTCCAGAAAGAAAGCATGTTTGTTTGTTTATCTCCCCTTGAACCACAGCACTGCAAACTAAGTTGGATTGGGCTTTATTTATAACCCTTTGAACTTGCACAATACTAACCCCACTCCTTAAGGATAAGCTGCCTAGGCACTCCAGCGCACTCGGTGCATTGCTGGCAGGGAGACAGTTCTGCACCTGCTCGCTCCTTCACCTCCCTGCCCTGTGAGCTGCTGGAGGCAGCGGCCCCGGAGCAGCCGCGGCTGCGCTCACTGCGCAAGCGGCACACACCTACCTGCGGTGCACCTGAACGCCTCCCGGGGAGGCTCGCTGCCCGCTGCCACAGCTGCTCACTGCCACCCAGATGCAAGTCCCAGGGGGAGAGCGCAGCGGACACCTGCTGCAGCCCAGCGCTAAGGACACGGCACTCTGCTGCATCTGGAGCGAGCCTGGAGGTACTGCTGTATTTAAAGAAGCGTTAGGAGAGCTATTTGATTGAAATATTACTGTAAACAGAAGGGAAAACTGAGCTTAACACACATTCTTGTGAGCAAAAACCCAAGGGTAAAAATTCCCTGCACTTAGCACTGTCACTAAATGACTGTGTAATTTAATTTCCCAGAAACCCATTAGCTTTCACAAAAGGAAAATGAAGAGCAGATGAGAGCAATTCTTGGTGTGAGCGGAATTTATTTAATGTAACACCTGGGGAAAAAAAGAAAACCCTGAAACTGAACCAAGAGATGCAAAGCATCACAACTCTATCAGGCTTCAGGACACAGCAGCTGCCTGTGCTGGCAGCACGGGGAGCGCAAACCTGAGCTCATGCGGGCGCAGCTCAGGAGGACGTGCTGCTGCCCACCCAGCCACTGGCACGGTCCCCGCACCACACAGCACGCACAGCCCTAGTGGCTCGATGGGGGAAGAGAGGGTAAAGGGGATCCCTTGAACACCATAAAGCATCTTCCCTCAGTCTATTTAGGGAGATTTTATACGTTTAAACATGTACTAAATGGTACGTGTAATTTAACTCGAAGAGAGGAAGAAATCACTGAGATTTAACTTAGAACATTAAGCTTTCATCACAAACAACAAAATACTACAAAATTCACATTAGGTTTTGAGCCCAGTTAGAATACTATATAAAAAAAAGTGTCAAGCAGTTAAGCACAGTGATCTGCCCCCAAAATAAAACAAGCTTTCTTAGAGCAAAAATTAAACATACATCTTCTGTTTGCCAGATTATATGCAATACGGGCAAAAATAAACTTGAAAACAAACCCAAACCAAAAGCCGTGTCTACCTGAAGCAATAAAACACAGTTTTACTGCAGTGAAGCAACAGCAACAGTTACTTTGGGAAAAGCAGCCATGATGCATTACAAATAAAAAGAGTCCATGTGCAATTTTTTCACTATTTTCTTCTTCTACAGAAAACTGAGGGTAAGCCAGAACCTAAGTGCGTTCAGTCCTGGTATAATCAAAGAACTAGGGGATTTAATACAATTTAAATGTTAGTACTGTGGAAGTGCCTCATGCCAGTCACTGCAAAGTGAAATCTGAGGAACTTTTCCAGCACGAGAAGTTTACACCCTATTGGCTTGTGGTGGACCTGTGTCATACAGCAGGGCACTTGTACCCTTAATTACTGTATCCATGGACAACTTTGTCATGCATGCATCTTCAATAAAAAAGCCAACTTCTTCTGGGCTCTTGGCTGCTATAATATTTGATAGATAATTCTGCACCACGTGATACTTATTAGCTATCGTTTTTACAAGCCATGTTCACCACACTGCTCTGTTCACAAAACAGGATGAACTGAAGCACTTGTCATAATCTTTACCATGCCCTTCTTTTGTCATTTTCTTCTAATATTTGCCTCCTTCTTCCTAGCAAATTCTCTGTAGGATTCAAAATATTCTTCCCACCATTCTCCAAACTAACGGTAACATAATAAGCTATTACTGATGTGTATAAATTATTCCAAATCCATCTTGCCATTACTCGTGTCTCTAGAGATCATTTCCATTGTGATGTCTATTTTGTTCCACGTGTTAAGTTAGTAATGACTACAGAAGGCAGTTGAAGAAAGTCTATTATTTTGGACAAATACATGGTCTGCCAACTCACTATTTGCATCTGCGCTCTCCCTTCCTGAAAGGTAATTAAAACAGCACACTTAGCAAAGAATATAACGGCATTATTAACATCTGCCATTTTAATAAATAATTTACCTTTGCTTGTTTCCTTCTATAGCCTTCACCATCATAAAATCATTTGATAATTGGTTCTCTTCAATTTCTAAGTTTTTCTACTGAAGTGGCAATGAGTAAAAAACAAAAAACAAACAAAAAAACCTAGCAGTTTTCCAAATTAAGGCTTAGAATTCTTGCATCACCTGTTCAGAACAGTATCAGTACTGGAAATCTGATGGAGGTTTCAGCTTTTTACCTCATCTCTGTTCATTTTTCATGTCCCACCCAAGCCAACTGGAGAGCTTACCTTACAAGTCAAACAATCGATTTTCCAATAAAAATTAGACATAGTAATTTCACCAGTTTGCAAGCAGCGCTGACAGGAGAACAGCCATTCATACAAACTACAGAATGAGGCAATGAATTCCATTAAATTAACAGTAATGTTAAATCAGGACGCATCCAAATCCAGGTACTGATTGATTGTTATACAAATAACCCAGAAGACTACCTTTGAAACCTTGGTGGAATCTGGCCTCGCTCCACCAAGCGCCTCTCCACTCCTACCACCTGCTACACTGGTGTAAGACAAATCTTTATAAAGGGAAAATATTATACTTCCAAGGTCTAAGTGTTTTGTACAGCCTGATGACAAACCCCTGAGTGATTCACACACACCAGGGTACAAACTTCCCCAATTAAGTGAAGCTGTACTGCTTCTGCTAGAGAATACTCCATTCAGGTCTTTCACATTTGTTTCAATCAGGACAAAAAATCAGGCTTTTACATTCACAGTACTAAACAGTAAAGCAAAAGAAACTCTTTTGAGTGCCAAACCTAAACCACTTACTGTAACAAACTTCTACTCCCTCCCTCATAAATGCTGCCCGAGGTGTGTCTTGATTTCCCTGCATTGTCAGGTCCTCCACACTCTTCATGCTGCTCAACAGAAGTACCACAGCTGGCACAAAGCAGAAGGCAGGCTGCTAGGAAGAGGAGCACAGTCACCACCTCATTAGGATACTAACAGAGGTGAGTGCTACACCATCAAGAGCTGATATGAAAAATCATTGACTACAACCCCTAGAGCTGGAGCCACTGGTGTCAGTGAGTAGGTAAGATCGGCAAGATGAAAATGATCAAAAATGCTCTGGATGTGTCACTCCCACAAGTTCACAGTTTCTGATTACGGTAGTTTCCAATTATCTCAGCTGACAGTTCTTCAAACCCTGTGGCTTGCCCAGAAACACCCTGGGCTCTAAAATTTAACCCCATTACTGTAAAACCAGTAGATAAATAATGGGAAAAAAAGGAAGTACAATTGAGACAGAATCTGAAAGAATAATCTCTTTCAGCTTAAAGGGATCAATTTCAGCATCTTATATTCACGCTTGTGTTCAGCTACCTTCTCACTCACCACTGACTAATTTTTTAATGGCTTTTCATCATGTACAAGCCTGTGGAACTGGTCAGCATACGTAAAACAAACACAGAGCACAGCATATAAATGTTTTGCTTTTATTTTTCCTATCCCCCGTGGAAAGACACACACACACAGCAAACAAAGTCACCCACTTCAAATTCTCAAGAACAACTAACAAAAAACCCTCTAAGCTATACTCAAGAATGATTTCTTTCCTTTCTCTCTGGTAAGCAGAAGTAGAAAAGCTCGGTAGAATAAAGTTCAGGGAACAGTACAGTAGAAGACAACATCAAATGCTTGAAGGGTCCTAGCAAAAATTGACCTCTGCAAGTACATAGAAGTGAAAGGCAGCATAATTACCACAGTAATAATCTGGTATCCTTTGAACAGTTTTCTAGAACGTAATTAAAACAGAAAGTGTTGAATAAGCAAAGATTATCAAGTCTAGATGGAGCTGCAATACAGCCAATATATCTTAGCCTGATTTCCTATGTATTGCTGTGGATCCTAACAGACTACGCTAGTGCCAAGAGGATTCAGTGGTCTCACTGAAAACACAAGCAACCGCCCTTCCTTTTTTATACTCACAAATCAACAGGATAATTCTGGAATTCATTAGCGAAGAACACTAACCAATCCAACATAATAGCTTCACTTCCTCTGCAAAACACTTCAAAAAATATCTAAATGAATATGGAAATGTATCTTTCTGTGGTAAATTGTTCATTATTGAATCATTATCAACTCTTGTTAGACAAAATTTCTCTCTTTTGCAACGTACAAGATCATTAAAATGTTTGAGAGCTCCATCATGAAAGACAGTGGCACTTTATAATCCGCTATCTCTTCAGGCAAATATGCTTACGGCTGAACATAATACACAAAATAACAACATCCCCTTGACACACAATTCTTTCTTTTAATGGTGCTCTTNACTATTTCAGAGATGCATTTCAGTTATGATAGCGTTGCGTAGGAGCGTGTCTCTCAGACCTTCTGCGTGGAACCCCCAGCCCCCCTGCACTCCTATTAGCCCAAGGAGGTACTTCCTATAAGCTCATCAAGTTGATATTCTAAGCCTCCAGCCCCTTCCAGCCTCTGAAGATTGCAGAGTAATCAATTGATGCACGCATCTACAGTAGCTAACCAAATGGGAGTTTTCATTCACTAACGGGATGTGCCTATAGCTTGACAGGAACTGTATAATATTCCTGTCAAAAAAAAAAAAAATCCCTAGCTAAATAAGAAATTTTTTCAGCTGTAGAGAAAAAAAAAAGATAAAGGTACTAAATAGGAAACTATTATTCACTGTTCTTATGTTGTTTTTATTATTCTTCTCTCCAAACTTCCAGCTTCACCTCCAGGTATGTTGCAAAAATTCATAAACGTTAGAGTATGACATACAAGGCTGCATCCCACACTGTAACATGAGTAAAAAGAACATTTTTTTAGTTCAAAAAACACAGGTGACATATCTCTAAATTATCCTTTTAGAGTTCCGAGCAGTTACACTCCTTAGAGATATATACTGAAAGCTTTCTCTAATTCTCTGCTGCATATAGGAGGAAATGAAGTACTACTGCTCTAACAAAACCCTTAAAAACTGTGAGCCATACCGCATTACAAAACTATTTCAGTTCACAGCTGCTGTAAGCAAGTGATTGACATACGCACATCTTGCAATTAATTAATTTTCTCTACAAAGCAATCTCAGTGGAGGCTTCTTTGCAAATCTGTAGTAATGATGTAATTTTATTATGTCTAATGGAATCACCTAGTGATTTCTTCAATAAAACGGCAAAGTAGTAAGACATAGTTGTACCAATTACTTTTTTTTTTTTTTTTTGCATATTTAAAGACATGTATGGTTCAGAAATGACTCAAAAGTACAAGCAAATAGCCTACCTTTTGGTAACACAAAACAAAAATCAAACTTTGGTATGTACTTTTGTAAAACAACATCAGAACCAGCTATGAGGCCTAGAGCCTCAAACACACTACTGACCAAAATACTGCAGAGGGAATTGAGGTAACTTGTCTTCTTGTCTCCCGTATTTAAAAAAACAGGTAACTCTTGAAACAGTGCTGGTGGGGGGGAAGGGAAGGAAGCCCACTCTGCTTTGTCAAATAGAGAGGGGCAACTATCTGAATGTTACTATCTTCAGATATAAGCACCATTGATCGACTGACACGAACTCTCTCCATACAGAGACTACAGGCACAGTCATTTTAAAATTACGTATTTTCAGTTCATATAGGAAGGTTTAAATGAAATTCTGGTTTCAGCAGTAGCTTCACTTTTCCTCCATTTCAGAGAAAATTACACTAGTAAACAAAGATTGAACAAAGTATGAAGATTTCCAAAAGAAATTGCAGACCACCAGGATTTGGATTTAGGTAATCCACTTAGATTACCATGGCTGTGTCTTAAAAGGACAATACTGAGATCACAAAATAGGTCATGTCTACAAGAAGCAGAATGTATACAAGTGAAATAATGTCAAGTTCAAACACTCAGAGCCATCTCTATGTTTAAGATACAAGAAAGGACTGTCTGTCCCAAGACCACATTTTCCCCAACAGTACATATTTATAAAGTGACACTTTCATGTCCCAAGCTGGAATAGGGAGGAGGAGAGTTTCAGACAACACCATCAGTACACTAACACGTTTCAAGCAACGGTGGAGTCCAGAAGAAAAAAAAGCATTCAATACCCACACCAGCAATATAGCACACTTTTTTTTTTTTTTTTTTTTTTGGTGGATATCTTTGGTTTACTGGTTTCAAAAGCAGAAAAAATGTTGGACACCTACCAGTCTGGAAGCAGGAGAAATTTCTGCCTAGCAAAATAGGAGTTTGTACCCTATTTCTTAGAAGGGATAATGTTTCTAAGACAATAAATATCAAATAAACTAGAAAATAAAAATAGGAAACCAAACATCAAATTAACCAAAGAAAAACAAAGTAAATTGGCATTTTGGGGATCTAAAAGTGTTAGAAAGTTGCTTGGCTTTCTCCATCTTTTTTTTTCCTTTAAAAAGTGCATGAACTAAAAATTGCTATACATATCTTCTCAGTGAAAGTTAAGAAAATGTCAGAATTAAAATCACTTTTTATAAGATTTTATAAGAGAAAAGCAAAATCCAAGTAAAATATATCAGCTTTCTATATAAACTCAAGTTCCTTCTTCTACCTAGTCATGGGCAACGGCCTTTACAAAGACTTTGCCCAACACTGAATTATTTCAACAGGAAAGTCAGCGCTGCTGTGAGAAACGAAGCAACTTCCAGATGCTTGACGCGTCAGGCCTAGACAAGGAGATGAAAAATGTCTCTTTCTGACCAAAGAGGCTTTGAGGGGATACTCGTAAAGAATTACCTACTTACCCATCAGATTTGAGTTCATGAAAGGTGTCGGGGACAATCCTTCATGGGGCCCTAATCGACTGTCATTCAAGTGATCACTGTAATGAGGACTGTCTGCAAAACCCTAGAGAAAAAAAGACCAGAGTATTAAACAGATTATTTGGCAGCCCTGCTAATTGAGTGTAATGACACTTTCCTAATTAAATGTGCAGAGTCACAATTGGTCATTCATCACCAAAGTTGGCTTTGAGGCCTATCTCACAGAGAGAAATCACTCTCTGCCTACATTTCAGTTTTTATCCCTCTTTCCTTTCCCATCAAAAAGAAACCACAATTTCTTAATGACTTGTGTCCTCATGGACAGTATTTCTTGAAATTGAACAACACAGATATTTTGATATTTAAATCCTCTTAGTGTTATGTCACTAATCACTGTGAGTAGAACTGGTCTGAAGAAGTCGCAACAGAATTTTTTTTGTTTGCATTAACAAAACACCGCAGTAAGAAGGTCAAAAAGAGTCACTGACATTAAGCAAAATCCTTGGTGCAAACGAGATGAAATTCCATTTCCCTTTGCAACCTGCTTTTCACATTACAGATTAACAGGCAACTTGACACTATTACTAAGCTGCACAGTTCACTAACAACAGGTTTATTTTCAAATACTGATTAAATAATTTTGCCACCTGATTTTAAAAGAAGCATTCAAACCCAACTACTGTTTTGTGCTTTTGTAGTATTATGTCAGCCAACTTAAAAGGCTGGGAATGATCCTTACGTTGTCAGGAACACTGGCTTCTTCAAAGCTTGCTCCAGAGACACAGAAGCCCAAGGAGGTACATATTTAAATAAACCAAGTAAGCTTTTCTTTTGTACAGTTCAAAATGTTTTCAGCTTTTTTGTATGAAGGTATGAATATGGTATTTGCCATTCAAGACCGCTCAGATGACCCCTGTATCGCTTCCACTGTACCGAAACACGACACTCAAAATTTGGCACTCACAATTGCACCTCCTTTGCAACTGAAGTTTTGACCATTTTGTAAACCTTAGCTTACAATTTCTGATCACTCATTTCTTTAAGCCTCTTTAAACTAACAGCTAGAGAGAAATCCAAAGCTGCGGCCTAATTAAGTGATGGGAAAATTGCTCAGGCTCACAGCTACTAGAAACCATCCCAAGCCCCTGGGACTACAAAATCATCAATCACTGAACATTTATCATTTTTTCAGACCGCAGGCTCACTCTCAAGACAACATTAATGGGGCTGAAACAGGCCTCACTATCTTTGCAGGCACGCTGTCAGTTCAACCACAGGGCTAGCAACTGAGGGCTAAATAACTGTCACATCACTGCAACTGCTTACGGATGCGTGTCACAACTCTTTCTGCTGCTCTGCTTTAAAAGTAATCTTCTGGGAGTCCCAGCTCCCAGATGAATCTTTGGCTGACTTTATCTGCTTCAGAATCAGCGATACACATGTGATAGGCACTCAGAAGCAATCTCAGTGACATTTACAACCCGGTTATGACCACAAGGGTGTCCTCTGGTAGCCGCTGCCCGGCTCCGTCTGTCAGGCAGCAGCGCGGCAGCAGCTGGCCCCAACTGCAGTGGCTCCTAGCTAAGGTCACCGCATGTGGCTTCTTTTTGTGTTGAAATAAAACAAAAAAGAAATTAAATCTACTGAAAAACAGAACAAAAATTTGCAAATAGAAGCTTGATTTTTTAGGTCCTCTAACTGCTTATTTTCCTATTTGTCTCTCTGCTTGCACTCATTCTTCTTGTCTTCTCAACCCACCCTACCCCCCACGCCCAAGACACCTCCAGCTATACTCCAACTATATTTTAATTTTAAAAAAGCACTGGGAAGGACTCTATTAGCGAGGGTTAAAGAGTATCTGTGCATCTCCAGCATTCAGGTGCCTAGATGAACTCCAGAAACGCAAGTCTTCAGGAGATCTTTACTTACAAAATAAATAAAGTCACAGAATATATGCCAAGAGTAAGACTCATTTCACACAGTTACACAGTGCGCAACACCCCCCACCTACGGCGCAGGGTTACTAACACTCTCCCCACCAACTTAATATTCTATATTCCCCTAATTCCCCCCCCAGAGAGACAAATATGTGGGGAAACAGTTTGCACAGAAAGCAATGATCGCCCTTCTACCAGACTTCCTTCCAGAAACCTTCATATCATGCTCCTCCCACACACCTTCTCAGTTTCCCAGAACACATTTGCATGTATTTACCATAGCTTCAAAGTTCTAGTTCTACTCAGTGGACAATTTAGCTATTCTATCTACCTGAAAGATGCTCCAAGAGGTCCTTCACAGCATCAAAAGCCATAGGCAACATTAGAACATGGACTATATGAAGAAAAAAAATGTACTAATGCATATGCAAGTACTTTATTGTTTCATCTATACTCTCCAACTAAAGTTAATAATTATCAAGCATTTCCTTCTTCGCCATGCACTAAGAGCTTACACTTGTGCTCGGTGTTACCTCTCAGCCTTCATATCTGGTGGCCCTAACCTTGGCCACCATCCTTGCCACCAGTCCCTCAGAGCCCCAGAAACAAGTTACGGATTAGCAGCTCAAGCAGCAGTTCTTTGTTTGGGACCAGAAACCCTGGGTTGATTCCAACACATGACTCACCCAGACTATATGAATACAAAATAACCACAAACAGACACAGCCTTGGTTTAAAAAACTTCTTTTCCACTGCACAAAAGCAAATTAAGCTAAATCAGAAGAGTGCTAAGGACAATAATTTAAATTAGAGTTATTTCAGAACATTCTTTACATTTAAGCTGTACTTAAATGCATCTGCAATCCTGATACCATTCCTTGCTTTTACATTCATGTTGTTGGCTTACATTATGAATAGCATGAAGGTCTGCTGGAAAGAGCTTTAGTCAATCAGAGATGAGAACTTCAGAAGCTTCTAAAAAGCTACTGGAAGCTTTTAGTAGTGCAGTAGAGGCTTTAAAATGTATTAACAAATATGATGGAGCAAATCGACAGCACATTTACTGCTTAAAGATGAACGCAGTTGAGAGCCCTAGAAGTCTGTCTGCTCCAGCAATAAAGGACAGTGATTCAGTAAGAGGTACCTCACACCTGAACGACAGTTCCAGAGAAAACACCACACAGCTGGCACCTTAGCTGATCCCTCACAGCTAACGCAGCAGAAGGCGGGGTGGAGGGAGTACATGAACTTCTATCAGAGTCCCTTCCAAATCTGTGTTTTAAAGACAATCATATATACTTCCCAAGAGCGAAATAAATAGGGCAGTCTAGGACGTTTCCATTTCATCCTTTCTTTCTGAAAAAGGATAGGAATTCCAGCGCATGGCGATTTTGAAGACTCCTGTACTTGTCTCCAAAGGAGTACCCACTCGATCCTAGCCAGATCGATACGAACTCCAAGCACAAACTGGAGCTAATCAGTTCCTGCCAAATGCTCTCCTCCCTCTTGGGAAGCACTACACAACTGTGACCTCGCTCTGCTTGAACAGGTTGGTGATATACTTTGGATCACATGTGGGCCTCCAAAGCCCTTTAGAAGATTGCTGCCTACCATTCCCTGGTTTTGGCATAAAGACTGGCAGGAGGCACTCCAAGCTCAGTTCACCCCCCCATTTCTGCAGCCTTCGTTTCCCAACAAGTATACCCATGGATTAGCATGCATCAGAGGGCGTAGCTTGAGTATTCACCAAATAACCGGAAAAAAGTCTGCAAAACAGGATTTACTAGAGCAATTATTTCCTGTTCTGACCACCCTACTCTGAAGGGACTACAGATAGCTCAGACAAGGCTTTTGTCTGTTTAAACAACAAAAACTGGTTTTGAGTAAGACTATGCCACAACTGAAAACTCAAAACCACGTTGTTTGTTCCAACTTCTTACACAGCTAATACGTAAGCAAGCCTTAACCTTCACAAAGGAAGGCAAAACTTCCTTCTGCATTGCTACCTCCAGAATCAAAGTCTAATGGAAGCTAACTGTTCCCTTACAGCATTTTCTAACATTGAGACTGTTCACTTCGCAACAGGCCTCCCCCAAAACTGCAGTCTCCCCGTATGTTTGCATTCAGAAAGACAAAATCAGGTATGTCTGCAAACAAAAGGAACAAGTATCATAAACTAATAATGCCTGGCATGAAATGCAGCTGGAGGACTACTACTAATTAGCACTGCAATTTAACTGCAGCATGCAGGCAACTCTCAAGGTTGAATGCTCTAATATTTCATTCATTTTTCAGACGTTTCATTGGATTACAGTGACGTTCTCTGATCATTCCAGTAAACAAGCTCCATCTATTAAAAAAATATCAGCAGTTGCAACACTTCTCATTCCCTTTTTTTTTTTTGGTTAAGATTCCCCAAGAGATTTAGGCTTTGGTTGTATAAGAAGATTTTTCATCCACAAGTATGCTAGTATAGCCAAACCAACTAAAAATCTGAGATTATTTTTAAAACTCATACGTCATAGTATACAAGGCACCTGAAAATTATATTACAGACTTTACTGTTCTGGAAGTCTTGAAAGAGGACATGAAAAAAGCTTGAAAATGCTTGGAAAAGAACTCAAACACAGATTCACTCTCTTCCTTTTCCTTGTACCTCAGAAACAAAGAACTACTGTCCTTGAACAATTATTTTCTGAAGTCACACCATGATTTGTCCAAGCATAAACAAAACCAGGCTGCTGACCCTAGCTCAGGCCGTGGGCTTGTTCATTTCTTGTTATGATAGAAGCCATCCACCGAGGGCACACTGATCCGCTGCCCAGACCACAGTGTTGGGACTGGACCCAGCACTGACCCCCGGGGCACGCGGCCCGCTGCCGGCCGCCAGCCGGACACAGCACCGCTGAGCACTGCTCATCCAGCCCATGCTTCAGCAGCTTCTCTATGAGGAGCTCCCAGAGGACAGTGCCAAAGGCCTTCCGGCAGTCCAGGAGGCCAATACCCACCCAATACCCAATACCTCCCCTCATCCCTCAGGCTGGCCATGTCATGGCAGAAGCTCACCAGGCTGGCCAGACACGGCTTCCCCTCGGCAAATGTACACAGTGACCTGATGGGAGCTCACCTAACTGCCCCAGGAACAAGGAATTACACTAACTACCTTTTGCTATAAGTGAGTCTTTTGCTACAATAGCCTTAAGAAAATTTTTTTTTTCCTACACAGTTTATTTTTGTACACAATTTATACTTCAAGAGAGAGAAATAATCTCCTGTAGTGTTACCTACTATACAAGGTGGAAGAAAAAGTACCTATCACTACCCTAGATTTCAGGTGTCACTGGGAAAAGTCAAGAGAGCTGTCACAAGTACCATGCAAGTGTCACCAAAAATTACATACTTGGTAATATAGCTCTAAAAACACCCATTAGCCATTTCCACATATCAAGTTGAAACACATGAAAACAAAACGTCCATAAATGGAATATGAGAACGAAAACATGATTTTTTATTTTAAACATTGCAGAGCTTTGGAAGGGGAACAGTGCAGAAGGACAGATCACATTGAATGAGGAATCTAGTTTTCAATAATCAGTGTCTTCTCCAGTTCCAAACCCATTTCCAGGAACTTAACTCAGCGAATGATGAATCCGATTTTGAACAGCTAAACGAAATGGCCAATTACACCTCTCCGAACTGCTGTGAGACAAACATCAACATGATGTGAAATAAGACATTTCCTTGGGCACACAGACAGCTAATTGAAAACGTAATTTCAATACGATAGGGAGTTACAAATAAGGAAAATCAAACCTCCACTTCTGCTCTTAGCTAAGCTATAAACCAGGAAATCAAATAACTCGAGTAAGGCCAACATACTAACAATAAAAGACTTTAAAGGCTTATAAACCTACCTAAAGTACAGAGAGCTTAAAATTTTGAAACCTGTTTTGAATAGCGCTGCCCATAGTTCAATTTATAAAGAAAGCTGCATTTGTAAAAACATCTTGTGCACTAAATATTGGATATTTAAGCTTTGGTTTCACACTGAATCACCTGCTTACTTATAGAATATGTTAGGAAAAGTAAATAACCAGCAGAAGAACCAAACTCCCTCCCCCAACAACAACAATTAAAAAAAATGCCAAAATAAGATCAAAAAAACAGAGGACAAAAAGGACACAAATACAACAGACTTGATAACACTTACTGTATTTCTGTGTCCCTCTTGTCTTGTTTTGCTATTTAACAGCTTCCTTTCTTGTAATGTACCTGAGGTTGAGAGGTATAAAATACTATTTCAAAACCTATCTCATTACTATGTATGTTTTTTGACTTCTTTGCAAATTAGAAGTACTAATACTGGGGAGGTTGTAGAAGGAATAGAATGGACATAGAGCATCTTGGGCTCCAATGTATACCTGAGTATTTTAAATACAGAGGGCATAACCTGCTGACTGATGCTACATCATGTAAATCTAGGAGTGGTACCTTTAACAGTTCAGCTCTGCCTTCAAGGAGATATAGAGTGGAGTTATGTAAATGGTAAGGAGAACAAACTGTATACTTGGTACTGAAATTCAATTCCATGTTAAATCAGGTCAAAATGTACACTCACTGCTCTTACCGCAACATAAATGCTGGAAGATGCTCAAAGCACCCACAATAGAGATTTTACACGAAAAAAATCTCTGCTTATATATGTCAGATGTTTTTAAGTTAAAACTATTACATGTGTATATCAGGAAAAAAAAAACAAAAAAGAAAAAAGAAAAAACCAAACCACCTATCCAGCAAGGAAATGTCTTACGGAATTTTTCTTTTTATTTGCCTCTTTTGCAGACAGCAATTTAAACAGACAAATAACTAACTTGCTCTTCTTTTTCCAAAAGCATATTATAACCAAATGAAAACAATGAAAGAAAACCTCACAGAGCATTAATCTTCACAAAACACAAGCAACCATTATCTACACTTGAATAAAAAAAGGTAGAACTTTTAATTAAAAGACAGTATTTATTGTCAAATAGTGACTATACCAACTTCTTCTACAAATAAATTAAAACTCCCAAACGACATGGAAAAGCTAAAAGTTCAGAAGCATCTCACAACAGGAAGACAAAACCTTCAAGAGCTGCAGGCCAACACGTAACTGCTGCTTGGTTCAGCACCTCTAAACTGGCTTCGAAGAGCTCAGCAGAGCAAGGCTTTCAAAGAGCAGCTCTACAATTCTCTGCACCATGCACTAAGAGACAGCCACCCTTCTAAGGCAAGGATTACAAACACGTGCAAAACTCTCCGCTCAACATCACTCAGGTAAGGGACGGACTTGCATACAATAATCAGAAGATAGTGATGGAGAAATCACCACTAGTGCACGTACAGAAGTTAACGCAATACTGACTAGTCAGAAAAAAAGCACCCCAAGAGATGAAAACTTTGACACAGTACTGTATATGGGCTTCAGTCTAATCATTCAAGATTAAGGCAGACATCTGCATTTTGGGGAATTCTACTGACCTGATAACTCCTGAATTAATCCTCTAAAAAGAAAGCTTCTCTACCTTTTTCTCTATTTTGCACTATAGATTTATTTTCAAGTGGTTCTTTTGTCTAGAAGAACATTTGGTCTACGCAAGAGATTTTCTGCACAAATGTCACCAATGACTCAATTCGTACTTTTACACAAATCTAAGACCGTAACAGACAACTCTAAAGATACAAATACCCACTAACCCTTCACTGTTAGAACGAATGGTACTGAAAAAACCAAGGCTTTTGTATGGATTTCTGAAGTCTGAAGTAGCTCTCAGACTTTGAAACTTCAATGTTAGTTCAAAACACTACTGAAATAGAAAATTTTAACTTTTGATAAGGTATATTACCAGACACATTTGAAGTTAACTAAACTGTTATGGGATAAGAAATTGATTTCTGTGAATTAACTATTGACCAAAAGATAAAAGCACACAAACAAATAACAAATGCCCCACCCCAAACACAAGAATATACATCCAGTTTTCACAGTGAAAAGAAGTTACCAATATGTTTTCCCCAAAAAACTGTACTCAGACCCATGTTCTCCAACAATTGCATGAATAAATCAAGAAGAGTGGGTAAACAAGGAGCTGGTAAAATTGGTTGATAATATATTTTAAATCATACTAACTAAACGTTAGTGCACAACTGAAAAGCAAATTCTCTATGACATTGCCAATAAAATGGCAAATAAAATCTGGTGTAAACAGAAAGCATGCTTAAAAAGTAGCTCAAGGTCAGAACAATTTGGTAACTACTGCAAAGTGTAAGAATAAAATATCTTAGTATTGTTCTATGTAGTTTTTGAAACAATGTCACTTCGGAGCTCAGTGAGAGTCAAAAAGTGCAAGAATTAGTCCAACTCTAATCTATACAGAACAAGCAGAAAAATTCAGAGAATAGCACCAAGAACTAATCAGAAGCCATGAGAAGTTGTTATACAAAGAGAGACCAACAGATTCTGATTGCTCAGTTTGGTGGAGAAGAGGACACACATATAGCTAGCATGTAAAATCAAGATGTTCATGAAAAAAAAGGGAAAAAAAGAATGATGAAGGACATAGGTAACAACTAATCAGAACACAGGAACATGGTTGAAATCCATTACATAACTGGTCAGCATCAATATTTTTGCCACAAAATGTTAGTTATTTTTACCAAAACTATACTCAAAGTCAGAAAAATTCACAACTCACAGAGAACAAGCCCACCACAAGAACGACGTCCAAAAGGCTAGCTCTGTCCAGAAAAATCTAAAGTCCTAAGCACTGGGCTTCACTGGGAGAGTAAATCACTAACGGTGGTGAAGTATTTGCCCGGCATTTATATTCCTTCCTGAAGTGTTACTGCTGGATACAACCGGAACAGCTACACTGAGCTGAGTGGAACTTTAGCAGGAAAGGGGGAAGCAGATGAAAGGATGCTCTCCTTTAGCCAATCTTCCACCATCTCACTTAAGTTCTCTGTAACAGGCAAGTATTGAACTCCCTCTGAAGTCTTTATCCTTTTTATTTACTGAAAATTGCTTGTAATTGCCTCCAGAGATGCCAGACAGCATTTTGCAAATGATTTAAAGTCTTAAACAATTTGGTTGCTGTATGGTGACTTTTAAGGAAAGAACTCCAGTAGTCAGCTGCAAGCAGATGAAAATATATCAAAATAAAAAATCACACACAAGATAAAAATAATAGTTAGTACCTCTTGCGGTTTCAGCTTTTCTATGTCCGTGGAGAGGTCTGAGCTTTTTCCATGAAGACTGCCATTTTCCTGTAAACAAGCAAGCAGTAAGAACAATTAGGACAAGATTAACATTTTGTACTGAAATTATGGGGAAAAACTACTGGATTTTGAGGTGCTAAAGCTGAAAACGTAAGAAAATTCTAACTCTAGATGCTGATCATCACAAGGCAATATCTAGGCACGTAAAAGCCAAAGCACATCGCTTGTCATGCTTCCTGAGATACAGGTCTATACGCCTACAAAACAGATCCCCCCATATTGTCAGTTTTTCCTCACAGTCACCTGATCTGGTGAGCATATGAAGCAGTAGTCAGAAGCTATCTATATGCAAAATTCTGAACCAGTAGCATCACTGCCTCATTAGCTGAAAGAAAACCCAAAAATAAAAGACAATAAATCTTGCCCAAAATACATGCATGCATACAAACTTGGTTTAGACTTATAAATGAAGTCTAGTACTTTTCCAGTAATTTCAATACAAAGGACAATTTCCTTCATGGTTTGGTTTTTTTTTTACCCCTGGAAGAACATTCATACTTATCAGCTACAAAGCTCATACACAGACAGTACACATTCCTAGCGTTTGTGACATTTTGGGGGAAAACACAATGGAGCTCTCCTTCAACGGGAATTTGTTTTCTTTAAAAGAAAGCTATTATTTAAATGACATCCCTGTTTCATGCAGGGCTCTACAGAAAGCTTTTTTCCCCCCTCTCCCATTATCTAGTTTCTAGGTGTTATGAAGGCCCAGACAAAGATCTGTATGCACACTGGCCAAAGTCCCTGCCTCCCTTCAGACACCCACTTCACATGGATTCTGCAAACTACCTATTCTGACCCTGTGGGAGAAGCCTTCCTTATTACCCCTCTGTGTTTGAAGGGGATATACTCCATAGATGCAGATGTTTTGCAGCCTTTCACAACCTAGCACCAAGCACAGCCAAGCACACTGAGGGGGACACCCTGCCCCGGCCCTGCCAGGAGGCACCACCAGGCAGCGGCCAAGGTGAGCCCAGGCAGAGGCTATGGACAGACTAACGCCATGGTCCACGCTACCCTAAGGCTTGCTCTTGAATTTATACCGTTCAGCAGGCCTTCTGAAAAGCAAGCTAGTGTAGAAAGGTATCTGTTGGAATATTCAGAATATTCTACGTACAAGAATCTGTCATGAGAATTTAGGACTTCCCCCCCACCTCCGTACACAGGACTGGTTGCCTATAATAATATTAAAAATAAAAAATAAAAATCCCCTATTGAAGGGAAGGAAACTATACCACATTAACACTATTAGAACAAGTCTATGTACAGTTTAACAAATAAAGCATTTTATTTTTTCTTCCCCTCCCAAAAAGAAAAAAAAAAGCAAAACTTAAACATTATTTTGGCAGAGAGAAGAAAGAGGTGACCCTGATTACTTCATTGCTAGTTCACAAATCTGGAAAGGTTGTACACAATTTCTTGCATTCCTAGGCTGAATTTCATAGTGACGCACTGAAGTCAAAGTTAAAAAATTAATCCACAAATATGAGAAGTGAAATAAAGCTATACATCAGTATTTTCAAGTCTCTACCTTCTGAAAAACTGAACATTAACTGCTAAATCTTTAAACCATTTATAACATATGTAGCTTGAATTGGGAAAGACCTATCAAAACAGAACATTCCAGTTCAAATAAACATGAACATACAGATTTTTAAAAATTATTTATTGATCGAACATCACAAGCTGTAAATTATTGGTGCCTGAGAATGATCTCTCAGTACCATCCCGGATAGCAGGCAGGAGACAAGTTCTCAGCACTTAGCCAGAAGAGGAAGAAATATTCCAGTAACATTCTGGGGACAGATTCTACCAACTGTTAACGATATATTCAGTTTGGTTGGAGCCCAACTGCCTGCAGTTAGAATGGTTCTACCATAAACTGTGACTGAGCAAGAATTGCTTGCTGGGGGGAGAATGTTATTATCTTTTTAACTAGAACTGCTGAGAGTAGTGAAATACCTGACAAGAACCACTCCCCCACCACCACTCTCCTGAATCCTTCCACATAGCTCAAGACAAATTTATATTGATGGTTATTTTACTGTTGTTAATAATATGATTTCTGGTGGTTTCATTCTTGGCCAACGTTTTAATTTCCTACCTGTGAACTTGAATCACAAGTTCAAACTCCAGTTAGGTCAGATTGCCTCTTGATTGATGCAAAATGATCAGCAGCTTCATAAACGAATGTCAGAATAATAACAGTAAGAATACCATATAGTGAAAGATGTATGATAAGATTCCATTTCTAATGTAGGAAAGGCATCTGAAGGCTGGTCTTTCTGCCTCAAGTTATGCAGGATGTTTTTTAAGGATATCTAATTTCTGTGTTGCACAGAAACGCTTCTGCAATCCACATTTTCCATCCATTTATTGTACCTTATTTAGAGAAGACCAACAGAAAAATTAAGATTTCATGATAAGTCTTTCCTCCAAAGACAGGTGCAGGTTTTAACAATACCCAATGAGCTGCACAAGACCTTGCAGCCCACTCACTTCATTCAACAGTAAGAGAACGCTATTAACAGCTCTCTGGCTCAAGGGTACTGAAATCAGAACAGGTTATTCAGACTGGGGCCATCAGTTACGCCATGTATTTCTATTAATTAATTCATTAGGTACTTAGCTGACTCTCTAATGAGTAGGTATTCATTAAAAGAAAACTGAGTAGATGAAAAGTGAAGTGATTTAGTACAGAGAAAGCTTGCTTTTGACCACAAAGTTGGGTTCTTACAAGGTACTATTGTTGTTGGGTACTAGATACCACCAAAAACCTTTCAGTCAATAAGTGAGGTGGATGAAGCTACAACAGGAACAGGAGAAAGGCATTTAGAAGGTGAAGCTTCCCTCCAGCATTGTGATGCAGCACGTATTTGAACTGGCTAATATCAGTGGAGATGCTAGAGCTCCTTGCACTTTGCCAATACATTTGCTCCTGAATAAGTAACACGAGTTTTATCTTCATTTCTGACCCTAAGGTAAATAAAATGCATGTCCATCATTAAAAGTATACAGCTATGCATTGTTTATTTTCATAAACACTAAAGCTTTGCGTTTAGCCTTAGAAATCTGAATTGCTGTTGCAGCATACCAAGTCATTAGAATGTGAAAGATGCTAATCTGTTTATTTAAAGGAGCTTACCCTTTAAAACATTGCCAAATCATCTGCTGATTTTTTTCTGTACATTCCTATGAACTTTTACTATCAGTTATAATGTGGGAACCTTACCCTTGACGATTCATACGAAGGACTTGGCTGACCACTTGTTCCCCAGGATGTGGCACCTGTTCGCTCATCCATACCTAGTAACAAAAAGAGCACAGACCAGTAAGAAAAGAGAGGAAAAGCATCATGCTCTCTGATGCAACCTGAACACAAATTCAATCTCTTCTGCATACTTAAAGCAGTATTCCTAAAAGCAAAGCTTAAGATAAATTTCCTTGCTAATGAAGCTGGCTACATAGCTGCTGAAAATGGGAGCAGAAAAAGTCAAGATTTGCCACTCTGCAGCATCAGCCCTACAAAACCCGTAAGAAGTTAGCTTGTGCAGCAAAACAAGCACAACCACGTTAGCCTGGCTTTTTGCACAGCATGATTTATCCCGCATCTTAAGCACTGAATATTGCAGCACATACTGTGAAATGTATACTTGTTATCTACTCTTTGCTTTCATGTTGTGCTCGAGCATTGTAAAATCTGTGAAATTATTTCCCCTACTTGGTCTTTACACTACATGCCAGACATGTTAGCCATAAGGGAGAAAAAGGCAGACTGCTTTATATTTCAATGGCTTAAAAAACCAACAACAAAAACCACCACAAAGACTCATGATGTCTGCTCTGCTAAAACAGGAATCTTTTAAAATTCTGTAACGGTTCTTTTAGAATCGGTTCCCTTTATGCAAATCAAGGTTAGAGCTCAAAAGAGAAAGGGGAAGGAAAAAAATACAGAGAGCTTTATACTCAGCATCAGAATATATACCCTGTGTATTATCTAGCCAACAACACTGTTGCCAGCACTTGCTCCAATTACTTTCTATTCAAAGTTAATTGGTTAAATAATCTTTTAAACGACGTTCCAAAACACTTAATTGCCATAGTAGCTGAATTCTTACAGCCAATTCATTCATACAGGATAAGATCACTATTCTACTAACTAGGTTGCTGACTGTATATATAGCAAGACGTTTTACCTCTAAGAACATGAACAATTCCATCTTAAATACACTTCGGCCTACAAAATGTGATTAATTACTTCATTTCTCCTTACCCAGACTTCTCCCATAAAGAGTTTTGACATATAACAAATACTTCACATGATATGCAATATAAATTATAAAGCTTTATAGTGTCACCATTTAGAAATAAGAATTAAGTGTCACAATTTATAATAAGACTTAAGTGCAAGTTACATCACACAATTGCCCTTAAATCCAAGCTTTATATTGCAAATTAGAAGTTTTCATGCATGTATCTCAGGCTGCCTACATTACAAAACAAAATGCAAGAAAATACAAGCTGTTACCTAACTAACTACTGATGGAGTAACAGTGTTCTAACCATTATTTCCTTAAGGAACACATTTTATGAAGCTATGAAACCCTATTGCAATGAAGACAGACTGTAGAAGGCATGTGAAACTAAGTACAGTACAGATAAACAGTACAGACTCCTTCTGTGTACTGCAGGAAGGATCCTCAATGCTGCAGAATGCTCTTTGAAAATGCAAAAAATCCACCATAGTGAGCCAACAGTTTGTGGAAATTTGCTGCATTTCACAGCTGACATCATTGTTGTTGTTTCATTGTAATTGATCCAGGAGCTGAGTAAAAAGTCGTGGCTGGCACTGACAAAGGCAAAAGTAATCTTTTGGCACAACTGACTCTGTTCTGCCAGAAACAACAGTGCTAGTAATCCAGTGATTATCACAAGTCTTCCATTGCTTTAGTTACAAAAGAGATATATAGTAGGAGGGAAAAAAAACATTACTGTAACACAAAGTGTGTGTGTGAAAGTTTAAGACTGTACATAACAATAACCTATGTAAGAAACAAATCAGTAGATAATGGTCACGCATGGAGCGTTTAGACGCATGACCCCTTAATCAGTATAACTTTACTCACAAATTGAAGTCAGTGGGATGTAAGGATTTACGTTAAGGTTCTGCTAAATTAGCACATGTATAGCTAAAATTCTTGTGTTTTTATTCTACTATTTGAATTATGCAAATAAGTTGTTTAAAGAAACAGCTCTGAAACAAAATATAACCTTTTAAGAGTGACAAGAACTAACTCCTAAACAATTCACATAATTCTTTTTTCTAATAATAATAGTAATTAAAAAAAAAAAGCCTTTACAGTTAGCTGGAGTGGTCAGGAGTATCAACACACTTCCTTTTTTCTACCAGGTGTCTTTTTTCCTCCTTTTCATGAGGCATTTCATGTACTAAACACAGAACACATAACACACTGACTTACTGCCATGAGATGTTTCAGCTTGACTTGGAATGACACCCCTGCTACCCCTCTAACACACCACATGCCAAATGAATTAAGAACTGGCTAGCCAAGAACTCTCAACCAGGAAGTCAGATGCATGTCTATGATGGTGCTTAAGGAACTTTGCTCTAGTTTTTACACTATTGTTTTTTCCATCAATGACAGACAAAAAAAAAAAAAAAACACCACAAGTCAAATGCTGCCAGATAAAGACCCAGAAAACTCTAACAGGGCGGGCGCAAATGCATCCTTTAATACAGCCAAGGGTAGTTCTGCATGAATGAACCAGGAGCATAAGGTTTACCTTCCAGGTGGAGGGGGGCTATAAAAGAGGGAGCAGTAATCCCTAAAAGAACACAGGAATCACCTTTGGTTATATAAATTCAACACATCTCAAAGCAATAGTGCTACTGGAAGGGCTCAAGTGTTTTCCTGGGAAACACAAGACAGTGGCATTGAGGGGGCTCATGGTCCCTGCCATGAGGAAAAAAAGTGCCCGATCCCAGGATCTACGAATTCATCAGGGACGTTAAAGGGCACAGAAAAGCTCTAAGTGTCAGCAGAGCACTGAAAAATATGTCGCATAGGAACAGGCTCCCATATCTCAGTCTGTTCACGTAGCCCAAAAAAGGAGAAAACTGCCTGTTGTAAAGGCCTGATATACAGGGGTATCAGTCAGGTAGGCAGAAGCATAACACGGTTCTACCCCCACCTCCTCTTTTCAGTAGGCAAAGAAAGTAAGGCACTGAAGTGACTCAGGGGTCGACTTCATAGTCCTCGCAAGGAAAGTCTGTTGCTGTTGAAGCATATGCACCACAGCTGAACCAGGGAATCGTTTGGCCATTTGGGTAGTTGCCTCCGACAATTCAGCTGGCAGCCCACGGCCTGGCTCTGGCGCAGAGCAACTCCACGTCCCTGAGCGGACGGCAGGCGCGTCGCCCTGCCCGCACGGCCTGCAGCGCGATCCAGGCCGAGCACTCCTCACCTACCTCAGCAGCGCTGGGCCGGGTGGTCACAAGGATAAAGCCCCAACGCATAAACTGAATTCTGCAGTACATTAAGGCTTTGCTTTATGTCACTTTTAAAACGGCTCTGCGAGCACTTCAAGCTCCTCCAGAAATGCTGGAATGTTGCGTCACTACTTTACTATATGTATTTATACTGAAGAAAGCAGTCCAAACATTCATCTAATATAAAAAATTAGATTTTACAATTAAACTTAAATGAAAGTTGTTGTTTTCGATGGTATAAGGCAAAGAAGACCATATTTAAAACTCATTTTGAGAGACTCAGGCTTTAATGTTTGTGTAAGCAAGATAATATACTTTATAGGGTTACCATCTGCTACGATGTTGATCAAATAAATGATTTGACCAAAAAAATTACATTGTATATTGTTATACTAGGTACTCAAGGTATGAGTTTCTATCTTCTATAGCTTCTTTATTCAATTTTGCTTCAGAGTAATGATATTCCTTCAGATCAGATTGAGCAACTGAAATCAATTGCAAAAATACCTAGAGCACAAACCGCAACAGCATCGATTGTTTTTTTGCATTGTAGACATACAGACAACTCAATCTACCATTAGGCCCAATATTGCAAAGGTATACCATGAAATATGATAGAAATCAGGACCTAAAATGTTATTTTATACCCTCTGATAAGGGGATGTAAAGAGAAATACGCTTCGACAAAGAAAAGCTCTCTCAAATATTTAAAATTTCAGTAGGTTAAGCGTACTTCTCAGCTTCTGCTTCTTTTCCAAATGGAAAACTTCTCATTTTATGGTAGATCTAACATTTTTAATAGAATATAAACAATTTTATTCTGTTAACAAAGTACTTAGACTTTGAAAGTCAGATAAGCAAGTAAAGAAAATATATTTCCACTGATTACCTTAAAAATTACTTAAAACCAAAAGCTGCTTTGACAATACATGTCATGTGGTGGTCTTAAAATACACAAAACTAAGGCCGTTAATCAAACTGAGAGGAGAAATGAAACCTAAACAAGCTATGAACAGCAGAGCCACTGAAGTGCCATTTCCATAAGTTCAGACGCAACACTAACTAGTTAGAAGACAAAATACTTTCATTTCAAACGCTCTAAATAGAGAGCTTTCTCTCTAGCCCCCACCCTTAAAAGGAAAGGCAAGGGGAAGCATTTCAAGCATGAAAAATATTCATGAGAAACTTCACATCTCAATCAGCGATTTTTGGAGAACGTACTCATTTCATTACAGCACACAGATATGAAGCTCAGGTCAAAACCAGAGGTGACCTGGCAGCAACTGAAAGCCAAACAGAATGCCTCAACCAGACCTAAGGAGATGTTTTTTCTCATTTATATTTATTAGAAAAAACTGAAGGAGATCCTGTTACAGTACACTAGATCAAGTCAGTCATTATTCTCCTTACACAGAGCTTCAATCCCTTCCAGCCTGCTGGGTCAGCCGGAGGGGTGCTCCAATGCCTGTCTCAAAACTGGGCTGCACTCTGAGTAACAGAGCTCGATTTTGATTGCTTGTTCTGATCGAACTGTGACTTGCCTGATCAGGTTCTCCTGTCCCCCCCATCCCTCAAAATTGAAAAGGAAAATTCCTCATCAGTAACAGAATTGCCAGTATTTCTACCTAGTAAAGCACCTGTGGGAGTAGCACAGTATCCCCTTGTGTACCTTTTGCTCCAGAGAAGATTAACAGAAATTGTATGAATATGTAAAAACTCCTTTCAGTCAAAATCATCAAGTGTAAACTCTAGACTCCACAATTCCTTTCAGAAACTTCCTGGGATAATTTAACTTCATGAGCTCCCTGTATTGAGGCACAGAGTCTCAGCCTGAACACACAATCCATCTTGTGGTCAAGGACGAGATTCTCCTACGCTCACCTGTTTCAATACCCTCTCCTACCTGCCCAGCTGTTAACTGCCAACGTTTGATGGCAGGAATTCAATGCCACAATGAAGCACTACAGGGACTGACACTACCCTGAACAGGCATCACCTTCTCTCATTTGTTGCCCACAAAATACTTCCATTTGACTTTTTTTCTCTGCGAAGATCAGCTTGTAAGAACGGTTTGAAATACCAACAGTGATTAATTTGCATTTTTGAAACATTGTTTATTCTGAAGAATCCAAGAGTATATGATTACCTTACTCAGCAAAGAAAAAACCCGGCTATACAAGTTACTGTGGAAGTTACTTCAAGAATAAGCAATAAGAAAAGCTACATCATGTTAATTTCCATCCCCAAAATAAGTGTTCAAAATTAAAACTTCACAAGAACAAAGTTAATCAAATGGGAGTTAAGTAAAGCAAGCATACAACTTGCCTGGGTAATTACCAAAACTTGAACCAAAAGTGACACTGACAGGTGTTAAAAAATGAGTCGTAATTTCGTAAGGATCAGCAACATGAATTCTCTTTACGGAAAGCTGTTTAAAAACTATACTTCCACACAGAAAATTATTTGCAAGAACAGCATATTCTCAGGTCAGAAGACAAAGTCAAGGTGTACACGTGAACTTTTGCTAACACAACAAAATACATGTATTGTATGAAGTCAGAAAAAATTGGAAAAAAATCATGCTGGCTCAGGAAAACTGGGTGAAAACCTTTCATTTATTTTAGCGGTGTCTATTAACACCATAAGTCAATACCAGCAATACAGCTGCTGTATAATATCAAGTATGTTTTTGGGTTTTTTCCCACTTATTACCCAATATAATTTGATTGGAGGGGTTGAGAGAGGCAATTACTACTTTTAACTTCATTTCACAAGCCATTCTATTCATTCCCTGCAATAAGGCCTGTGTATTCTCTACAAAAAAAGAACATTAGGTTATTACTTCCCGTAATAGCAGTACTCTTAAAGAAATTTCAGAACTTGGCTACTTTTCCTTCTTCCTATTCTATGCTTCCTAAACTCAAAATCACATCACTGAACAAACCAAATGCCCTGACGTGACCTAGACATTTCAAACAAATACAACCTGCTCTAGATAGAATGGGAGTTCGCATTTCCCTTCCAGACTGTCCTATAACAGAAAATTGCAGGATGCCACACTCATCTTGTCAGGAACAAAAAAGTGGGGTCAGATTCAGTTCAAAGAGGAGGGCATATTTACAATAGTGTATGCAATATGCTACAAGTAAACATTTGTTATTTCTGTTTGTTCAAACAGCACAAACATAAACTAACAGGAAAAGCTATGAACAACAGCATTTAAACTAGACAAGTAAAAAATGAAATTTCCTTATAAAGCCACAGAGGTGGTCAGGGAACTACAGAAAAGTTATTCTTTGTCCTTAAAAATTAATATTACCATTTACTGAAACAAGCCTTAATACTATTCTGCTATCCAATTTAAGCTTAAAATTTCAAAAGAAAAACTACAATGCTAATCTTTACAGATTATATCCTGTACATAAATAACATTTACATGTTTGTGCACACAAAGAATGTTTGAAACTTCCCAGGCTGCAAACATGAATAAA
The DNA here is from genome assembly GCA_013399715.1 of Alectura lathami. NCBI lineage: Eukaryota > Metazoa > Chordata > Aves > Galliformes > Megapodiidae > Alectura > Alectura lathami. The sequence goes on from VXAV01006571.1 coordinate 91,552, forward strand.
GCAAACCAGCTTAGAGATCAACCCTTTAGTTGATCTCTAAGCTCAGAATCCAGAGCTTTTATTCATATGCAAACACTCACACACAGTTAAACGGCTATTAAATTGCACCATGCTGCCCATTCTCCCCCTGTATTGAACCACGAAGTATCAGATTGAACAGCTCTAACAAGCAAGTCTCAGTCCTAAAACATTAGCTACCATAATAATCCATTCTACTGGCAAATTTTCCTGTGGTTACTTCAGTTATGACTCAACAGCTTTATATAACCACACACACTTGAAAATAAATGTGTTTATACATAAACCAAATCAAGACCAGTGTCACAAGACTGCACACACCAGGCCAAAAATATTCAAATATAGTTTCACAGTCAACAGCTACTGTTACCAGTTGTGTTCCATTTCCTGAACTGCCCCTTGGCACAGGGGAACATAAAACAATCCAAGTCACCCAGTGTGCAACTGAGATGTTAACTCTAAAGAGCAAAGAAAACACTTCAGGTGTGACAGCTTTTCTAAAAGCATGTCTAAAAAGGTCCAGAAAGAGAACTTTCAGTCATTCACTGCAACAGTGTCCACAAAACTTTGATCCTCTTGAAAACATCCCCACCAACAGTCTATGTCAGGAAGCAAAGGAGCTGTTCTTGGAGTAGCACAAGCTCCAGGATCAACCTGAGGTCCGCATCAATCCATAGCATACACGGCTGTCATGCATCTTGACACAACTGCGATTAAAATTTAATTATCCAACTGCATCAGCTTGGAAGAGCTTTGGTGATATTCAGAAGACCATTAATGCATGAATTAATATCAAACCTCTGAAAGAAAATAGACCTTAAAATACAACAAACAAGAGCCGAAGAGAAACTGAGCTGAAAAAAAATAATTTGTAAGAAAACACCATATATTCTGAATTTCCTAGCTCATGGAAGTGAATAAAAGGAAAAATAAAGTATCAGACAAAAAAATTGCATTTCAGTGAGTCAGGATTTTGAGCTTTAACTGGCTAGTATACAGTACCACAAAGGAGAGGACAAGCTTTCAAGAGGCATCTCTTCCCACGCTTACACAGTCCCAAACTCCAGCTGATGAAGTCAGCACTACAGTATATCAAGAATTCCTTTCTCCCAGTATGGATTTTGTACTAGCACATCCTCCTCCATGAGCTACCTGGAATACAGTAGAAGTCCTGCCAGATGTCCTCCTTCTGTGGAGGCCCAGAGCCAGGAGCTCTCAGTAATTCCAAAACTCTCAAAAGTCGTAGCCAGAACCCAGTCTGAACCAACCACGTAGATCTGGCACAGCCTGTGCTGCCAGCAGGGCCCTCAGACACCAGACCAACCAGCCAGCCAACCCCTTTTCTTTCCTCAACATGGAAACACACATTTCTTCCAATCACTTTTTAGACAGTGATTTTTTTTTTTTTTTTTTTGCTATTTTTGATCCTCATTCTCAAATCAAGAAAATGTGACGTTACCCGTCCAAGGAGAGCAATCTGTCCTCGCGCTGCAGAGAGCTCGCTGTGATCTGCCTACGCGTTCGCTAGCGGAGCTCCCTGGTGCTGCGGCCGCCAGCTGCAGGTTGGCCAGGCCGGCGGCTGCGTGCCACCAGCTCCCTCGGTACGGGCGGCAGCGTGCCCATGCTGCCAGAACGCTGACGCGCTGCAGGGCACTCCGCTGCGCCAACAGACGAGGTGGAAGGCGGCCCTGTCCCTGCAGGCAGCAGTACTTCAGCAGCCGAGACATCCCAGGGAGCCTAGTTACCTTCAGTCCCCAAAAACGTTTGTTCCCCTCATCGTGCGACTTCCCTGTCTCCTTTTGTTTAAGGCACTGCTCCTCCCTTTTAACCAGACTGCATTCACCAGTTTCCTCCTTCATAAGCAAAAGCTATCAACCGACCTCCTGATTCCTGTTGCAATTCAGCATCACCCATGTTCTAACAGTTTTCTACTAATACATCCCTGTTGGTACAGCTTATAAACCTGGAAAGATTACCTTCGAAAACCTAAATTACGCCTTCAGAGGATCAGTAACACAGATCTAAGAATCCCAGATTAGTCAACACTCCCTGTTAAGCACCGGGGTATTTAAATGACAAAGAATAATTACATCAATTAAACATCGTTAACTTAGCAGAAAAAATCCAGCTATTCTGAACAGAACTTAAAGTATTATCACACTAACTACAAAAATAAATTATATTTCTATTCCAGAAAATAGTGATTAAATCTGATGGAATCTGTATCTGGTAGATATGATCCCAGAAATACCTACATTGAGTAGCAAAGAAGTTGAGATTTCTGTAACTTTACATCTTACCCAGAAGAAAGATCTTTTTTTCTTCCTCTTTGAAGACTTGATTGCTCTTCCTTCTATTTCTCCCTGAAGCTTTTCATTCAATACCCCATACACTGGCCGGACCGTGCAACATTTCTCCATTGTTTAAACCCTAAATATCACACTTCCTATGGAAATGTGAACTTTCAATGCTTTTCTTGTAACACGTGTTATACGAGCTAAAACGCTGTTAATAAAATGCACCTTAGAAACCATACTCACACACTTTAGAAGCAGAGCTTCGATGGGAAAGTTTGAACTGGAGTTTATATCCAAGTCATGCAGTTTGAATTTGGCTTCATTCTACCAATGCTACAGCTGGAACTTAGATACCTACTACTGTTAGCAAAGTGTACTCAATGCTTTTTTTATTTTATTTTTTTTTTAAATGAGGACAAGCTGCATTCTGAATAAACAAAAATTTTGCTGCAGTTTCTCAAAGTATGCTGTTACAGCAGTTCTGTAGGTTATAGCTGGAAAATGCTGAAAGTCAATGAACGCAGCAGACAGTCTTTCTGCGGTGAAAACCATCCTTACCTGGTAGTTATCCTTCCTACAGCACTAATATAGCATTAAACATCCAAATACTAGCTCCAAACTAATTCTTTTCTTAAATTCCTCCTCCCAGGATGTTTTAAATATCTTTCATTCCACAAAGCCATAAAACATTCTCACAACTCAATTCCTTTAAAACTTGCACCTCTAAACTGACACCAGATTTCTACGGACATTTAATGAGAACATAGAAACTAATGGTTTTACATTAAAATTAAGACAAATACTTGTCACATTAAATGTTACAGTAAGTAAGAACTGAGGATATTAAAAAAACTGACATTCCATAGCACTGCAGAAAGCAAGCAACCTTGCACAGGCTTTTCTAAGCACAGCTCCCAGCCAGACCTGTCAGGCAACGTGCAACTAATAGCGATATGAGATCTCCTCCTGCAAAGTAAACCTCCAAACAGTAACACTGGCCACCTTCTCACAAGGGACTGCCACAGAGCAACCACTGCCACACGGCAGCTTACGCCAGGTTTTGTGTATGCAGACACAAGCCTGCCTCACCAACAGCTGAGGGCTGGCTGCTGCCCACAGGGGCCATGGGGCTCCCCTTGGCGCTTCACTGTGGAGTGCTGCGTACGTTTCTGTAGCCTGCCTTAGATTATTAGATTTATTGGACCACTGATACCGTGCCAGCGTGTCAGAAAATAACCTAATGCATGTTTAAGCTATATCAAATATCTATAATATTCATAAAAACCTTAAAAATATCTGAACTGCTCGCTGTCAGGGCAGGAACTCCTTAACAGCATGGCCAGTACACTCACACATTCTTCTTTGTTCACTTGCTGAAATTTTAGCCAAAATTTAGAGGAAGTCTGCAGTAAAGAGCAACCAAACCTCAGAATTTTCTTTACCTTTACTTCTGCTGTAATTAAAGACAAAAAGTAAGGCACTTTGAGTACATTTTTAATTTTATTCAAAACATGTCTTAGGCTCCACATGCCAAGTAAGTGGCACGTATAAATTACTATAGCCCATTTTCTCTGCTGTGTTTTATGACCTCCGAATTGCCAAAACAAACCAATTTAAACATATCACCTCTACAGGTGGTGACTTCAAGTTTAAATTTTCTTGGCCTTCAATTCTGTACTCTGTTCTCTTAATGTTATTGCTTTTAGGTCTGGCAACGGCTTTCAGACTTCGCTTCACTTAGTACTTCACTTTTTCATTTTCCAGATGCACTCTGTTGGGTGACGTCTGTGCAAGCGTCCAGCGGCTTTTGCTAAGCCACAGAAAACAAATTATTACCATTTATAAGGATTATCAAATAATGTTAACATAGGACAGACTAATCACATCCTGTTAAATATTCAAAACAGCCAAAATGAAAAAAGTTTTTGTCCTTTGAAAGGGACACCTACAACCTTGTATTTGGGAAGAATTTATTATATTCCAAACACCAAGAATATTATTACCTTTCAACACACTATTGCTTAAAACTGTTTTGCAGTTCTGGGGGTACTAAGACACGAAATCTCTCTCCACGCAGTCTGCATGTGGAAGACTACTGACAGAAGTTCAGAAAATGAACACGGACTTGCTCTCCCAGATACAGGATGGAATTCTGAAGATTCACACACATAACAGTCAAGGCAATTCAGAACAAACATCATCTACAGCTGGAACGTGTTCACGTGGACTAAATCATGCAGAGCATATTCCTTAAAAAAAAAAAAAAGGTATGCACACATTCTTTTAAGAAAATTAAGGAATACTTGTAAAAATGAAGTGAACTCATAACGAAACACTCTTCACTTTAATGCAGACGTGAACTTACATAACTGCAGGTCGGTGCTTGACCACGCTCACGTCCTTTTGTGCCTTTCCACAGACCCACATGGCATTACCCCCAGACAGCCACACCGATGTGTCACAAGAACTTTTACAGAGTTTTCACAAGTGATGTGAAAGCTGAGAGAACTGAACAAGTGCACATTCAGGCACCTGGTAGGACGCATGTGAACTAAATGGAAAAAGTCAAGCTCAAAAAGCTTCAGCGGCAATTTTGCTCTACTTCATTACACACATCTTCAGATGTGCATGTTCACTTCCCTTTAAGCTTTACACCACTCGTGTATAGAGACATGCAGTTTGGACTTACAGAAACTCCATGTACATCACTGACTACAATATTAACTTGAATATTAGAATCCATGTGAGAACACAGGTTTCTCCAAGATTTCATTCCTTGGCTGACTTTACTTGAAAACGCAAGAAGTAAATTTGAAGCCACTTCCATCTGCATTTTCAGTTTTGGTGTTCAACTTTTAAATACCTGAGGTCTTCAATAAGTAATTACTCTTAACCAACTACCAAGAAACCGTAACGCTGAATATGCTTCAGCTCCTAAGATTTCTTTTGCCTAGTTTTCATTTTCCTAAAGGACTAAAAATGCAACATTATCTTAGTACTGAATTCATTATAGAAGTAAAAAGTGAAAAATAAATTCAAGAAGAAATTACCATAAAATGTTATATCTAAAAGACTACAGAATAACCTACGAAAGACAGCATGGATTAAAAAAAAAAAAAAAAAAAAAAAAAATCT
>VXAV01006571.1:97013-111385 GCA_013399715.1 Alectura lathami
GAAGAAAAGAAGGGATAAAAAAAAAAAAAAAAAAAATCTATACCTGCTTCCTATTAAAGAGCCCAAAGTGAACTGAAACATCATGTGGTGGGACCTCATCAGATCTGTGAAGCCTCTGAATTGCCACAGGACTAGTTATGTTTTTAAGACTTTTTAAAACCTGAAGAATCTAATACACCCTATTCCTACAGAATTTCAATCAAACATAACTTTTTAACGCTTTCATTGTAAAACCAGAGTTCAGCAGTTTACAAAAGCTTCTAAGAACACCAATGAAGGTAAGCCACTTCACCTTGAATTACTGAATGCATTAAGTCTAATGTTCTGCTTGAAATTAGCAATCACAAATATGGTTGCAGCCCCAAATGGTTTTGGGGGTGACACGGAACAAACTACTGGTAAGAGTTATGGGGAAAACAAGAGCAAACAGTTCCAGCTAACTTTTCACTAGCTTTTTCTTTTTCCCTTGGTGTTATCAGCCTAACTTGAAAGGAAAGTCTCTCTGCAGGATACATTTCATTTGAGATGTAAATGAAATGAAAATAATCCAAGATCGCCAGCAGTCTAAAGAGGAAGAGTGAGCCACCTGTAGAGGTCAGTGTTCTAAAAGTGTATCAGCAGAAATGAAGCAGAATACATCAAGTTCTCTGAACAGGAGGAACCATGACTTTGTTGAACAGATGATTATCTAACCCATCTATACACAAGCACATATTCTTCCTTGTCCTCCTGACACACAGCACAGAAATGATTTTGCTCCCATTTTAATGCGGAGACAAATTAAAACAAACTCTAATTAAGAAAACAGAATTCCTGAACTGGCTCATCACAGGAGTAATACTGGAGTAAAACCATTTCCTTATGGCAGAAAAATGAGCCACCAAACATTGTGATTAGCTGTTCACATCTACTCCTAAGTAGAACTGCTTAAGAAAAACGTAGATATCATAGTCTACTTTTAGATTTAGACAGTTTTCCACTTAAAATGAAAAGGCAAAGTTACTTCTCAGACCAAAGACTTTTGCTTAACTCTTATTGTGACGCGTATTTACTATACTAAAAGGTTTTTCTGGAGGGCTCAGAAATTTATACCCAAACAGGGCTCAACAAATCTAAAATACATACTGAACTACACTTCAAGTACCTTACTAGATCACGAAAATGACTCAGATATGAAAGAACACATGTACCACTAAAATACTGCATGGTGAAAAGGATCATGAGAATTCATATCATTGCCTCTTTGAAGGTTTCTCAGACACACTAGACAAGATACCAGATTTAATCAAAACTTTCTATTGATTTCAGCAAGGAACTAGCACAGAAATCACCTGCTATATAAAAAATTTCTTTGATTTGTTTCTTTGGCTTACATGCAATTCTGGCATGCTGACCCAGACATTTCAGATGCCACTGCTCCTTGAGTGAGGAAGTAAGCACTCAATTTTAACTTTCAAAACTGGATCTTGGTTTTGGAATTCAAAAACGTTTTCAAAAAATAATCAGTTAGGCAATAACACCATGCACTTCAAAAGGTAAAGATGCAATACTGTCCACAAGTTTACAGCCAAACCATGAAGCTCTGTCTTTGCTTCTTAGAGAAACTATGACATTTACTGCCAGAGAAACCCAAGCCACAAGCACTACCTAACAGCAACAAAGAATTACCATCTTCCATTAAGTAACACCTACAGCCATGACCAGAAATAGTCCCTACAGTTCCTTTACAAAGATGGGTACCCCTCCGCCCTAGCAAATGACATCCATGATTCTATGATTCTATGACTAAAGACCAGTCTGAAAAAGACATTTTAGACTTTGACTGAGACAGACACTCCAGATCTCCACAGAGAGCATTTACAGGACTAAATAATTACGTGGACTTTTTACTGTCAATGGATACGTACGCCAATTTATGGTAGCACCATTGCTTTTCATATGATATTTCCTGTAGCATTTGTTTTGGAAAACAGCAACTTGATAAAACATATAAAACAGCAGGAAGGAAAGATTGGTCGGTCCAAGTTTACCTGCAAACTAAGAACTATCTGTGCCATACCCATATCCTAGTACAATTTTTAATATTATATGCAGCATTTTCACAGGAAAAAAAATTAAATGAATGCATTACGTTTATATCGCTCTCTTTCACATGTAATACATCTGTCTTTTGAAGTCAAAACAGAAAACGAGAAGAACTACTTAACCAGATTTTTTTTTCCACTTAACAGCAGAAGTCTCAGCTAGATTAATACATAGAAAACTTGACGTTTTATTAATGACCGTTTGAATAAAAATGATAAAAGGCAGCAGAAAAACGAAGTACTGCCTGCAGAACGAAAGGGGGAAGTGTTTGGGAGTGAGATGGGTTGGGCAGGAGAACAAACAAGAAAAGGCTAAGGAAGAAAAGGAGTCAGATATAAGCAAACAGAAAAGACCAACACCAAAGAGCAGGCATGCATCACTTTGAGGGCACCTCTCTGAAGGTAACATATCACAGCATCACCAGCACGAGCAGAGACGCACGCAGCATCCTGCCCTCTCCCTCCTGCACAGTTCCAGCGAGTGTCCGCAGTAGTGTTTTGGAGGAACCCCTGCAGCCCACACCACGCAGGGCTCCCGCATGCCCCGTGTCTGCAGCTGCGCCCCCAGGTGGAACTGCTGCAGGGACACCAGGCTTCTGGCTGAAGCACAGCAAAGTCAGCCTCAAGCTGTTCCTATCAAGCAAGACTACCTATTTGGATGGCAAACAGGGGTGGTGGTCTACATTACTACCCTGAATATACTTGGCTTTAAAAGAAAAAAAGTATAAAAATGAAAAACAACCATAAAAAAAAAAAACCACACACAACCTCTGCCTACAGAGCAGAAGGAAAGGAAAATCACAGCAGACATTACATGGATAGAACTAAAGGAAAGGAGAATTCTTCTCAGCAGCAGACACCATTCTATAATCCTGGTGCCACAATCATCTCCTTTTTCCATCTTCAAGGGAGCTGAACATGTTACACAAAGCGAGGTAACCAGTAGCAGGCAGCACCAGACTATGACTGCCACAACCTCAAAGACAGGAGAAAAGTACTTAACCATAAAAGTAACTTTATAAGATTTAAGATACCAGTACTCAAAAGTCTTTTTTTTTTTTTTTGAAGGTAATAAATTAAGCGTAAATGGTTGAATTTATGGATTATAAAGAAACAATGTCATAAACTAATTCTAACACATCTCAGCAAAGTTGCTGAAAAAGGAAAAAAAAGATCAGCATTCTAGAAGTATCCCTGGGGGAAAGCAGCAGCCGATCATGGCACACATTACCTCTGCCCCTTGTTCATCCATCTGCTGCACCCCAAGGAATGCCACAGGGGAGGCAAACATGTGGAGCACAGCTAATAACAGCAATTCCGTCCATATTAGAAACTAATTATCACCCTTTCCTATCAGGATCAGTGCTTCCAGAATTATAAGCCATTTACCCTCCTAAATGCACTCTAGAATTTAACACTCAATAACTCAATAGCTTATTTTTAAAAAATGCTGATTTGGATCTGCATGCAATGCAAATGACATTGCCTTCCTCTTCTATACAACCTGCTCGACGACATCTGAAGACGTTTTTTCTTTGGTAAAGGAAAGAAGAGAAGAGAAAGGAACTGTGCTTAAACGCAACCCTGCGCATTTTTACTCAGCCCAAAAGTGCACAACAGCTGCGATTAAGCCTATGTAAATCTAGCTAAAACAAAAACATTGGTTTTATATTGTATTAGCAATCTTCTGGAAATAACAGCATGAAATCTCATTGCTGCTCCCTACTAAACATATTACTTTTCATTAGATACACAGACCATAAAACCACAAAATGAGATAAAAAGCTGTGAATAGCATTTTATATACTGACCTTGCAACCAAAAATCAGTTTCTTCTTGGTCTTTCATTCTACCAAACTAAAAACTAACAACAGAAGGAATTACTGAGATCCCTCCGCGTTCGGCTGCTTTATAAGAGTAATTACTTCCTTCAAAACAGTTAACACTTGTTTTAATTAACGTCACCTATTTTTGTGCAAAAGTGGTCTGAGCGTTCTGCAGCAGCACAACCTTAAGAAGAAATGACACACAGGGAACACCAAGGAGAATTATGCTAGAAGTGCCAAGACCTGGATCAAGAGCATCAGGTACGGATCAGAAGAGTGCTTTTCTCCCACAGATCTTTACTTCTACTTGTTTCCTATCCACTCCTTGAGTCAGGCACTTCTTCAGCACTCATAACCCCTTGTTTTGTACTGCACCCTATCAAGACCCAAGGACCCTTGTCCAAATTCGTTCAGTGCCCCTCCTGGTTTGCCAGCAGGTGCTACTTTTTGAAGCAGACAAGGTCAACATTCCCCTAAGGATTTGAGCAAAATGCCTCCTCGAGCAAGCAGGCTGGGATTCGAACGCTGGGTTTGCTCGCTGGAGATTGCACATGCTGGCTCAGTGCCTTGAGGTAGCAATGTCAAGAACCGTTAAGGAAAGCTTTACAGAAAAGTCTCATGGATATAAATGTGAAGTATTCAAATGAAAATCGTAGCCAAACTATTTTGTTTGTACGTTTCAAGACACTGATATTGCCCTATAAAACATGTTTAGATGGAAGTAAAGCACTCCCCAAAATATTTAATTCAAAAGTAAATAGAACTAGGAATCAGATGCTGTAAATATGCAGTGGAGCACTACATTTTTTACAACACCAAATACAAGACCTGTACATTTACAAAGTATTTGTAAAGGTATAACCAAGTCTTCTATTGCATTCATCTTATAAAGAAAAATACTATATTTATAATCAACTACACTCTGCAGCATGAAGGGATACGAGAACAAATCTAACACAAAACACCTAATAACACAACTTGACCTAACGAGATTACAGCAGACAGTAAGGTGCTCATAAGCGTATTCTATAAATGAAATGTAAAGCCTGATGACTACATACAATCCTGAAGACCAACCTAAGCTCATAATGAAGGTATTGTGATAAAGCTTAGTACCTGAAAGGCCAACAGAATGGTGTATTTCTAGTGTATCAGACAACTTTCACACCAATTATACAAACCACTTATAAGCAACTAGTTTTAGGGTAGAACTAGATTCTGCTACGATCCATGTAACGGCACACATCTAACACACAGAACATGTAAGTTTATCTAGCAGAGAATACTCTCCCTACAAACCCTGCTTCTCAAAATGACAGTGTAACTGCATGCAGCTGGAAGATCTAAACCATGTATATCAAATACCCTTAAAATCAGTAATATTCTATGCATGTTTGACCCAGCACAAACCAGTTCATGTTTCTTGGAGGCAATGAAAAGGAGATATCATGATCTTCTACAGGAAAAGCAAGCTGGCAGAATATATAAATATCTAAACAGCGTCCATTACCTTATTCAGTAATAGCATAAAAAGGGGGGGAAACCGAAAAACAACAGCCCTGCACTCCCACCACACAGCTTGCCACAACAGACAGCAGTAAGCACTGCAGTGAATCAGACAATGCCAGGCAAACTGCTTAACGCTGGTCCTCATCATTGCAATTCTGAATGCAACATCCAGCACGCTTAACCCACCCCTACCACACACAGAGCTTTTTATCATCACTATTTGCATCCCTCAGAAAAGAAAACAATCCTACTGACGATCATGTAGACTAATAATGACAGCGATTTCCCAGAACAGATTTGTCAGCAGCAAGGAGAAACAGTGTATGAACTATTCTAGTGACATCCTACTCACTTACTACTCTTAGCAAGATTCAGTACTAAATTTACATTAAAATAACAGTCCTTCAGCATACAGTAAATGCTGTGTTTTATTTTAATATCTCTGCATGAATCATCTCCAGGCTTTAAAAAAATGAAAAATTATTTTCAAAATGTAAAACAAAAGCCAACATCATCCGACTTCACACCTGGCTGGCTGTCCATTCAAAGCATCCATTATGTTAACACCAGTTAAGATGTTATTTCCATTCTGTTTTTATTTCTCCAAATCCCAAAGCATAGAAACAGATAAATTCCATTTTACTTACACAAATACCATTTTACTTAGAAGAGTTATCAGAGGTCACTGTTCACGTACAATGTACATAGAATGCTAAGGAGCACAAACTGAAATAAGGGTTAGCCTACTCAAACTAGTTGCCCCTTCTTGCCACCCTTCTATAACATGAAGTACTTAAAAAGCTTTTGCTTTACTCAATTTAAGGAAAAAAAAATCAGTTCTGCAAAAATTCACTTTTTTTTTATTTGAATTCAAAAGACATACAGCACTTTCAGCAGTTCAAAAACCTACAGCTAGGTGTCCATTTCCAGTAGTTCCTCAAAATAAAAGCAGAGTTCTAAGCAGAACTCCTTTCTGATGGAGGATTTTGTTCCTAAACACACACAATTTGTCCCAGGACATGACCAAAAAAAAAAAAAAAAAAAAGAAGGCAAACTTCTTATTCAACTTGCCACTCCTGAAGAGCATATCTACCTACAGGCAGCCAAAACCACAAAGCTGAAACAGAGGCTGGAACAAGTACTAGTTTTTCTTTAGACATACACACACACACACATATATATGTATGTATAACATGCAGCTGCTTCCTGCATGTTAAGCACCTTCACAGTCAGCACCAGCAACATGACAGTGAAGCTGCAGCCACAGAACGTGCGTACATCCAGCAAGCTTCCACCTCCCAGTATTTCCACTTCCCAAGACACCTCCTGAAGAGGCATCATTATTAAATTTTACTTGAGACAAACCAACACAGGAGCCTTCCTAGGACTATCTTCACTGCCTCTAATGCTAGGGGGCACTAGAACGTTAAAGTCATTAAAAAAAAAGTCAAATAGAAAGGCCAAAGACCAAAAGGCCAAAATGCATTACATCCAGAACAGCAACACTTGGAACAGTCACAGTAAAACAGAGCTCTGACTGGAACAAGCACATCAGACACAGTAAGAACAGTGCACTTGAAGAATGAAACCACTTCTCCCCACTCTAACCATGCTGCACAAGCATCTGCAAAGCACCTGCCGTATGAGGCCAACACATATCCAAAAAGCAGCAGAGAAAACTCACAGGCAGTGAAAGCACTTGCTCTTTTGGACTTGCATTTCTCTTCAAATAACCTTTAAATGAGTGAACAACCACAAAAAAAGAAAAAAAAAAACACTGACAACAACTTCCAAATAACTGCACACTGCTATCCTTTACAGAAATCCACATGGTTACTTTAACTCAGAAGAAAAATTTGAAAACAGTGATAATTAAAATACATCAACAGAATTCCCCACACGGCTCAAACAATCTGAATGTCATAGAGAAGTTTGCTGGAGGTTTTTACTGTTCTCTTAACAATCACCTTCAATACAGACATAGTATGGGCTGTTAATCCAGCATCTAAACCAAATTCCAACGATGACCTGTTCTGTAAAGGTAATGACACTATTACGTGCATTACCTTAAGTATAAAATGCATCACCTTGTAGGAACTTTTACAATTTCAATACTTCTTTTGCAGTCAATACATGACTCAAATGAAAATCCCCGATTAAACTAAGTATTCAGATAAGTGTTAGACCTTTAACCATACAAATAATGTTACTGACATGTTCACTGATCTAAAATCACATCTTTTACTGAACTGAAATAAAAGCAAGTGAAACAAAGGAAGTACTAACTGGACAAACTGATTAATTTAAGAATAGAGAAGTTCAAGAATTGAAAAACTGCTTAAAAATCATGTCAGAAGCTTATCAATTACAAGTGACCAGCAAGAAAAAAGCAAGCTTCTGAAATTACTAAAAAGGATAAGGAGCGCTAATACACTGCAGCAGGTTTACCTAGAAATGAAAATGCTAACACTACATTACCTGGCAGAATTTGTAAGTACTTGAAAGCCTCACAACCACATTCTGCTTCAGTGACATCACTACAAGGTTAACAAAAATTAGCAAATTTCACTCAAGTAGGAAATGCTCACTGGAATTCCACATGTTTAGAGATTATCAAAACACAAAGACTGAAAATGTTCTGAATAAAGGTAAAGGAGACATTCCTTCTCCTGAGAAAAGAGATTATATGAGAATTAAGGGTTCAGCAACCCATATCACAGCCTCAGGCCATTTGCATACTGTGACAGAACAGGATCAAGGAGAAAAGGAGGCCAAGCCTTCAGCGTGAACACAAATGGAACAGAAGACGCTTCTCGTGCTTGTTCACTCCGAGCTTGTTCACTGCCACTGCTGCTGCTATGGAGCTCACACAGTATTTCAGAAGTGCAAACCATGTCTTCAAAACTGGGTAGTATTTTTCTTTTTAAAAGGAAAACAAAAAAAAAAATTGATAGTTCTGAGAAACAGACACAGCTACAAAATTCACAGTTCATCACAAAGGTGTCCAGGATTTTCAAAGAGAAGGCATCACATTTCAGAGAAATTAAGTCATTCCATACCCTGGTTAAATCCTTTCTGAGCAAGTTCAACATGAAGTTCACATGGAGATTGTAGCAAAGAGTAATAATATTTTCACTTCTGCAAGACACCAGTGTAACAAAAACCACAGCACCAGGAAAAGCAATGAAAGAGAAAGTCTCTGAATTGTCCCTGGGCATTTTCTCCATCAAGATGTGTTTGAAAAATTAACTGAATGTGAAAACAACCAGGATACAGCGCCCAGGACTGGCATTCATTTGGTTCATACTGTACAAGCGCCTGGAGGAACCACAGGCTCCTAGAGTCAGTCAGCTATATTAATGACATGGATGGAAGCAAGGCCAGGACAACACCAGTGACCAAATACAAATCAAAACTTAATAAGCATCAGCTGAACATTAAAATTCTCTTCTACCTTTTGCATAAGAAGTTAACCACACTAGATTTGTTCCTATGCAATGGTGATTACATTAAGAAAGGTTTCATTATAACAATAGTACCTACTATTATGGGAAGCCCCATCACTTACAAACCACTACAAAAAACAATCCTTCTTTAGCAACTTGTCTTTAGTTCTCATTTCCAAGGAAAAAATAAGTTCATATTAAAATTAACTCATTCCAAAATTAAGAAGCACTCCACATTAACACCATCCTACCACAAAGACCAGACCCAAGATTTCCAGAGTTTCACAGCTACCAACAGCAGTAACCAGGTCCTGGACAGCAGCAGGCATGCGGGAACGGCCATGACCATCCATCAACCTGAAGAGTGCAGAGGACCACAGGTCTTCATTCCCATCCTCAGCGTTGGTCACTGCAGCTCTTGGTAGGTGTTCTTGCTTTGCAAAAACTCTGCTCTGAGTTTTTGGATAACACACTCCTTTCAAAAAAATACATCAAAGTTGCTTCCATATTCTGTCTCATGACCGCAGCAATATTATGGGGTATTCTCAAAGATATTCATGAACAAGCTGGAGAAGATATCTATCTACAGTAAAGAAACAGAGCAGGATCAAACACACGATGCACACCACCAACAAATGACGTGAACAAAGTTACAATTTTTGGAACATTTGTTGTTTTTATCCCAGTCTGGTGTACTTTGCTGAAGTTTATGGAATGCACAGCAGTTTTCCCCAAAACCTAGAGCCAAATACAGTCATAGCATGCTGCAGGCTGGCAAAACACAGCCGTTCAACTCCATGTTACAATGGACCGTTGGAGGGCGAAGGCATTTTTTGTTGCTAAAGGACATTTACATTCAGTGCAGGTTCTACTACTCAAATGCAGCCCAGATCAAAGCCCGCTGTGTTCAGCGCTCCATGAAGTATTTATTTTCAAAATATCTGCTGTGTTTCAAGCCCTCCTCTTTGAGATCTATTCACTCATCAGTAACTTCTTAAGCTTCACCTCACATACCAAAGTTATGATATAGGAATTGTGTACTGCACAAAAGGCTCTGTTTAACTGTATACAACTCCTTTTACAACAGAAGAAATGAAGTTTAAAAGCACTTCGGGGGAAGGAGAAGTTAATGTTTTGAAACTAAGTTCTTTGTGATCATTAGGCTAGATCAAATTTGTTTTATAACTTCAAAATACATGCTGCTGCAGCACAATCAGCTTTTCCACCTCTGTTAAAGCGTAGGTTCTGCTGCATCCCAAAGGGTATTTATTAAGCATTCAGAATACGAGCACAGAGCAAATGCAGTCACATTTAACACAGCCTCATTTCTTGTTTCAGTCACAGTAGGTTTTGTCAAGAAAAACACTTGATTACTGAATCTTTTTAGACGACTTGTTACCATATCCATGATTATTAGATCATGGCCATAGGCTAGACACTGGTACATACATCCAGCTGTCAAAGTGAATTTAATCCATTAATACAAAGAATAGCTATGGACAGGGCTGTTTTCTGTTTTTGTATCAGGAAAGCGTTTTAGGCTAGTAAATTTTTTTCTGCAGAGATTTAGACAAACATATTTTTCCATGCTTTCTTGTTTGGATTAGTTTCAAATAAAATTTATAGAAATGAGAGGCATGTGTAATTTGTGGAGGTGTGTCAAAACAGTGCTGAAATAACAAGAGGCCCTTTCTTCCACAGCGCTGGTATGAGTCCTACACTGCAGTTCGCATTCCCACATCTTTAAATAACAGAGCATGCATCCAAAACAGCTGTACAGTAAATACAGGGAGAACTAAATTGAAAAAGAAAAACCCAAAAACTTTAGCAATGTAAGTAAAAAATTGAATTAAACAAGTAAAGCCATAGCAATTACACACAAAAGAGGGAACAGAAATTAACACTGACAACACATGCAAGTTCCTTTAGCACTGCTTAACAGGAATAATTTCAAATGACTTAATCTATTATTGCAAGTCTGCCACTTCCCTGAAAGCTATTCCTTTAAAACTCACAATTATTCTCTTTTCATTATGTAATATTACAATCTTAGCAAATGATTGCTATGGAGAGTTCAGTGCCTCCTTTAGCTTAATTATATGACAAAAACAACAGCAGAAAGTATTGAGCAACAGTATTTCCTAGGAGTTTGCCAGAAATTTCCAGAGATGAGTATTCATGACAAAAGTCATTAAGGCAATAACAAATACTCACATTTTGAGAAACTTTGCATTTTGTTCATAATTTCAGTACTCCATACCTCTATACTTTAACTGGCCCAATAAAACAGTAGCATGGCTGGAAACAAAACCAGAGGATACTGAGAAGTATTGAATGTCTTAAGACAGAAGCTTGCTACAGGAATTACATGAGCTGCTCATCTGGTTTTAGAATCAGTCAGCCAAGTATAAAATTATTCCAGAATTAGAACTTCAGAAGACAGATACCTAACTTCTCACACTGAACATTGTTGTGTGCGATCCTTGTTAAGCCTGGTGAAATAAGGCTAATATTAACACATACTTACATACTCAGAATAAAATGAATTTACCTCAGTGCATTTCAGCAAACCTGTTGCCATGATACCAGGAACAGTTCCTACTCAATCAGTATTAACTGACTCAAAGGCTAAGAGGACACCCAAACAGAACTTTTGTTGGAAACTCAAAAGAGGTTTCTTTTTTTTTTCCTCCCCAGATGTGACTTGAAACAAACTGGTAGAACAGTAAGAGGAAAGTTGAGTTATTAATGTTATGTTTGTTCCCAAAGATGGCCAGAGAGCTGCAGTACATGTCTGCTGATACAGCATTAAATTTGCTTAAAAAGGGAAAACAACAATAAACAGATACCTTGCAGAGTTTAATTCCCTTGGCTCGCTTTCTCAGCATAATCAATACTGACCTCTCCTTGGAGAGGTATCCAGTCCATCTGCCAAGGTCACTTACACCACCACTTGCCTACCCATGTTATAACAACACAGAGGAAAACCCTAAGCAGCAAGACATGTCTAAACTGCTCAGAGCAGCAGCTCAGTAACACTTCCTAAGGCCAAGCCAAACTGGAGCTGTGCTTCTTTCCTACTCTGAGAACGGTGCAGGACAGCAAGAATTAAAAACAAAAACCAAGCCAAAGATTGTGAGTCTGGCATGCACACATCTGCTGCAGTAGGCAAAAAGTTCTTTTCAAGTATTAATTATTTCATTCTTAATTTTACTTGGAAGTAAAGAAGTGGGGTGTTTGCTTAATTCTCATCTATATCTACTATTTCAGACAAAGCAGTGAAGATAAAGGCTATCTTACCTAAAAAACGGAAAGCATGGAGCAAGCTACATGGGTAACTTCAAGATTATGCTATTTCAGGGGCTCTTTCATTACTAAAGTGACCTCTTAAACATAAGAGGTTTCAGTTCACGTGAAAAAGTATGCTGTTTTGTCAATTTTTTCCCTATTTAAAAGTCAAACATTTTTTACACCAAAGAATATGAGAAGGTGAAAAAATTTAAGCCTCCAGGAGACAGTCAACTTCCCAATAGCACGTGTAGAAATAGATGTTACTGCTGTCTAGAGCATCTATGCTATGCAAATTGCCTCTGAACTCTGAAACGCAGCCTTAATTTCACAGCATAACCACACTCCAAGGAAGAAATATGTACACATAAACACCTACCCATGTCTGCAGAAAAAAGGACCTTGACAGGTATGTTTTCCAAGTGAGCACTGAACTATGCATCTCCACGAGTGACTCCCCACCCCACCCCCAAATCTGCGCTCAATAATGTAAATCACACGGAAGCAAGGCAACCATTTCACTTGGAAAACATGGAGTTGAGAAACGTTATAAATGAAGCAGTGTATTTTCACAACCACTTAGCGGTAACCAAAATCACAGAGGAAACACTCTGAAAATATATTTTCCAGGTACTACAAAGGACAAGTTCTGGAAGTCACAGAAGGATAGCTTTGCAACAAACACCAGTTAGGAGTTATGGACTCTCAACCTATATATGCATTCAAATGAAGTGTCCTATGTTTAAGAATTGCCCACAGCATGAAGTTTTAAAAAGCTGTAGCCTTACGAATAAGGGTTTCACCAACAATTAGCTGTGAAAAAGGAAAATCTATTCTTCCCACTCCTTCCACCGCAGTTATGTGCTGATACGGACAAGATACTTTCAGATCAGTGCACCAAGCACTGCAGGAGATGGAACAGCTCTGCCAAGAATTCTGCCTTCAAAAGGACTTTCATTGCTATGGCAACAGCATGTTCCTCAGTCCCAGTCAGAGACAACCCATGACACATACATGAGAGATGTCCAAACTCTGACTGATTCCTCACTGCAGCACAAGTCTCATTACCATATTCATACCAATTTTCACTTGCAGAAATGTAAGGTACAAAACAGGGCTTTTTTGGTGATAGTTCACGGGGCATTTACGATACCTAAAAATAAACAGCTGCATCTAGGAGAAAAAAATGCCACTTGCTTTGTAGAAAAAATATAGACTATTCAAAGGCCATAAGGAATACAACCATTACAGAATATAAACTGTGTTACACAGCATCTTCCACATTCAGGAGCCTTTATCTTCTCTTCGCTCCCAATTTCCCCTAACAAGGTGAGGGAGAACGGGAATGTCAGTGCCCAGTGAAGACGCAGATGACTGAAGCTGTCATCCAGTATTCAACACGTATCTTGAAACAAAATTGGATTTGGTCCATATAAAGGATGTACACAAATTTAAACTCTGGTTCTACTGCACCACTCCACAGATGTGATTTAGAGTTCTCCACCACCTACCCAGCAATGAATTCATGCACACACAGCCTCAACACATCTTCATATTTATTTACCTAACCTTCAATTTTAACCAGATAGACTACATTACACTGCTCTGATACCTGTACGAGTTGTATACTACGACATAGAAACTAGCAGTTATTCCAGACATTAACAAGGACAAGATGGAAATGTAAGTTACATATCCACTTCTGCACTTCTACTACATGACAGTCTACAGAAAGCAGACTAAAACCAGCTTGCTGCTGCTCATCTATGTTCACTCACCCTAGATGGACAGATACCTTCCTGTAATACAACTAGAAGCATAACAATACGATCACATTCTCTACATTGGTGGCAACTCAAAAATAGTGGAGCAATCTTTAAGATCACTTCTGGTTGTACAACGCAGTGCTCATACTGAAGACTAAAGTAGATGTTTTTCCTCTGTTAAGAATCGCAACCTTCCTTAAGTCCAGTGGGAAGAAAAAAGATTGTTAACTTCGACAGCAGTTGACTACTTCCCACTTCACAGGAGTTGACTTGCAAAGAGGGAAAAGCCCCTTCTGTTGATTTATGAAGGTCTAAAAGACACTTGGTAGAATATGTTCCGGAGACGATCACGTCTCACATCCTTTAAATCCTCTCCCTACCTGCTTTTGTAAGTACCACATCTTACCTAGCTTGATTTACTAAAAATCTAACGGTATAGGCTATTAAAAAAAA
>VXAV01006571.1:139574-150873 GCA_013399715.1 Alectura lathami
AAAAAAAATATATTTTACAGACAGATCAGGGTGTGACTTTTGCAAAGCTACTCTACTGCTCATTTTTAATAAATCTGAAGTCAAGCACAAGTGACTTTTTTATATGTAATCAAATGTCAACACTATGTTTAATGTACTTGAAATAGAAGAANCTAAAAATCTGCACATACAGAGTTCAAAAGGTGAATGTTTCCCTTTTGCTTGCTATTCTTGACTGCTGTCTTGTCTGATAATAAGTAGTAATATTTTAAAATGTCATTTNTGTCAACACTATGTTTAATGTACTTGAAATAGAAGAAACAATTTTAATTTGCAGTATATTTTGAACAGAGTCATGGCATTCCATCACATCTGGAGACTTCGAAGAGTTAAGACATATTACAAGTTTCTTTCTAACAGCAAGTACAAAGCATTACCTCAGGCTCAGACAATAAAACACCAGCATGAAAAGAAATAGAAAAACATAACTGCCTAACAAAGATTTTAAGAGGCATTGACAATTCAGATAAATTAATCTTTTATATTATCAAAGTTGAAGGATATCTTGAAAAAAACTCAATCTGCAAATTCCCTATTAAAAATAAAATCAAAACTAGGTTGCAGTAATGATTTTGCCGAGTTTGTTAATATGTTTGCATGAGGTTTCTTGCTTGAATAGCATGTTAATCATCCTTTTAAGCCTTTAGTCTTCAGTTTTAAGTTAACAGTGCAACTGGATTTGTGTTTGTTTGTTTGTTTGTTTGTTTTAAAAAAAGGTTACAGAGTAAAACCTAGTAACTGAGAGTTCCTGTAACCTTTGCATAGACCTGGTGCTAAAGAATTAATGTTTAATTATATACTGTTTCTGAACATTCTCTTAAGTTTTTTTTTAATAACAAACAAACAAAAAACCCCAGATTAGGTATCTTTGTGCCCCAACCACTGGTCAACAAATAGTTGACCATGAATAGTAAAATTTACTGCCTGAGCTGAATAATAGGATATCCTGTAAAACAGGAGCGTTAGAAATCTGCATGGAGGATTGAGTTGGAAGACTGCCAGAAGTTCAAGGGCCACATTTATTTTACATAAAATGGAGCAGATGGTAGCTGACTTCATCTTTGATACCATGGTGCAGTCCACAGAGATTAGAAATCCCAGCATGAAACGCTCAATTTTTTGCTTACCCTGAGCAGGTGATGAAGGAAGATACAACATATCTTGCAGATATTTCAAAACACCTACTTTCAAATTAGGATCTATGCTGCATTATTGCTTCTCATCTAGAATTTTCTAGCAGAAGTTCTGCTTTTAGCACCCACAACTAAAAGTTTGCTGTTGATCTGTAACTACAACTATTTGGCAGTTTCTTAGCAATATTGCTCGAGTTTAGCCTACATTGGCATTGAAATATACCCCCTGCTTTTTTTTTTTTTTTTTTTGCAACTTTACAAAACAATTTATAAATTTTCCATCACTGTATTTGATTTCTCTGATGCCATTCACACGCATAACCAGATCAACCAGTAGAGCAAAGGCTTAAAGTCAGTATTTGAAATTCTTAGACACTCTCAAAAAGCTTGTGGGATATTAACATACTGCTAAGGAGAAGATGTCTTAGGTTGTCCCTGAGGACCATCATCTCGCAGCTACTTAACATGCCATGAGTGTTTGAGATTAACAGCTTTTTTGGTTGAGAGAACAAGAAATTTAGAGCCTAATTCAGCAAATCTTAAATTTAAAAATAGCTCCACTCACATAAAGCAAAGCAAGCAAATATTGATCAAATACTATAAAAAGAAATCTGTATAACAACACGTCTAGGAAATCCACACCATCTACACATGCAGCCTAAAGAAGTATGATTGAAAAAATGTTACAAATAGTACTGAATCAGGCACTACTTGTAGACATCTCTGGGCTGCACCACAGCACATACTATTAGCTCACAAATCACACCCCTTGTTAAGGGATCTTAGCTGGCTTTATCTCTATTGTTAAAGTTTAGATACAAAATACTTATCTTACAAAAACACTAACACTACTATTCCAGATTCAATGAGGCTAAAATGTGAAGCCCAAAGAAGGAAAGCATAGAATAATTTTGTTAACTGTCCACAACCTGTTCATACAGTTAAAAATGCATTGGACATCTGATAATGGAAATTGTGTTCTTTAGTCTTTTGGAAATGCTTATCTATTTTCTGCCATAAGATTTAAAGTACAGGTCCAAGAATCTATGTAAGCATCTGAAATACCCAACTATGCCATGTTCAAGGATATTTTACTTTCAGATCCCTTCGAAGGCATACATGGATTGCGATTTTTGGTGCAAGTACTTTGCAAGAAAGCAGCTTAAATTCAATTACTGATACCTGGATCTGTTAGTAGAAAGATGACCTAGAATGTAGTTACAATTTGCAATTGCTACTGTTTCTGTATCTATTGCCTTTAAAAAAAGGAAAATGTAAAATGTTTTGACATCCAAAGTTATAACCAGTATTATTTAACATTTGTGAAGCCCAGCCTTAGCCTGTCTGCTCTGCTATGATCTGACTGCACAGAGCAAACAAATATGAATGGCTTAAATGGTGGTGATTTCATCGCATGTTTTTCAGATCCTGCTCCCCTCCTCCCAAGTAGATGCCTCTGCATTCATTGTCAGGATCTCTTCCTAAATCTTTAAAACAGTTTGAGATCTGTGCAAAGTTCAGATACATACTTTGGAGCCTGCTGGGGCTGTAGCTCTCACCGTTAGTACTATGCAGTGTCATGAGTACTTCTGTTCTCATGATGTGGTAACAGCCAGAGAGCCAGAGCTGTATCCATTGCTTCAGCTGGAACAGCATCAGAGCTCCTGTGATTTGTGTCAGGGTCTGACTTGGTGCAAAACCTAAGGGGCATCACGGACAACTAGGGGCTAGTACTGACATTTACAGCTTCTGATGAGCAGTGCCCTGAGCCTGTATAAGCAGTAATATTTCAACTTCACAGATGAAAGAACATGAACAGGGTCAAGTTGTTTACTTCAGTACTACAGTCTGGTATTCAGGAATTACTGCTTTTGTCCTAATACTGCAACAGGAAAAAAAAAAAAAAAAAAAAGGGAAAAGCAGTTAAAAATGATTGNTTTGTACTAATTTCCCAAAAAAAAAAAAAAAAAAAAAAAAAGGGAAAAGCAGTTAGAAATGATTGCAACTGCATCTTTTCCTTTGAGGATTTTGTTTTCGAGCAATGGCTTCCTCATACAGCTTTTAATACTTAATTAGTCATTTTAATCAGTGTGGATTTGTTCTAATTTGTTACTTCTATACTCTGATTATGAAATATGTCAGAATTCTCAATATTTAATGGGAACTGGATTATTAGCCATGTGCCCTTGTTGCATGCTGCACTGTTTCCCTCTTTAGTATCATAAAATATATAATGTACCTGTAGCAAAGAGACTCTAGCAGAGAATACAGATGGAACCGAATTCCTAAAGCAGTCATAGGTTCTCAAGTGTTATTCTCAAGATCTCAATATAGTCTTCTTCGATTACATGAACACCGGTGAAAAAAGTTTCTCCATCTTCTTTCTAATTCAGTAAGTCCAAACATTATTTACAAATATACTGCTTATTAAAGATAAAACAATTTTTAATAGTCTTTGAGAAAGGTGTAATTCTGCCAAGAAATTGTGACTCCAAATGAGTGTATAGAGAAATACTCTAATCTCAAACAGAACAGTACAAAATATTGTGGTGTAAAAGTTTGAGACTCATGCAGTGAGACCTTTTGTTCATGTGTTAAGTCACTGAATGAAAGCTACTATAAGGCAAGAACACGGGTGGAAAGCCTCCTAAATTTCTCATAGTTGGTTTTGAAAAGAGAAATCCATGATCCTGACAAAAGCAGAACAAGTTTATAGTAAGAAATAGAAGCAAAAGCATTTTCTGGCACCAGAGATGAGTTCATCCTGCTGGAAGAGCTAATTTTAGGTTGGCAGTATATTTGCAATGGTTGAAATGTTTCATAGTCAGTTCGAAAATGTAGCAAATGACTGTGGGATTTTGATATATGCAAGATATGAGAATAAAATATCAGCCCCAAACTTTAACTGCTCATAGGCAGATATGCAGAGAAAAGCCCAAAAAGTCTGCAATGTACTTAGGGCTGAAGATGATCATGCTCTATCAATGCTAACCCAGCTATGGGAAGGAGAAAATCATGACAAAGTCAGATTTTCTTTATAGAGCAGCTGGTGAGACCAAACAGAGTTACTCACAGAAATAATCAAGCAGCAACCACAGAGGTATGCTGCACTAAGTAATTTTTTTATATACAGGGGTCACAAAAGAACATGCAATGGTGTTATCTGTGAGTTGCTGGAATAAAGCAAAACACATGGTTTATATTACGTAGCAAGAGCTGAACGACAATAAACTATCCATTTTCTTTATGCTGCCCGTTTACCCTGACCGCAGCTCGGGCAAAAAGATCAGACTGGTGGCAGCGTGTCAGTGACCAGCTGCTACAGTTTTGATTGCTCTGTTATTCACAACAGCCCATCTGGGGCTGCTGCTGCAGAGGCTGATTTTCAGCTCACCATTTCTCCCTCTACTTGGCAGTGGTGAGGCCCCTCGAGGGCTGTGCTCAGTTTTGGGCCCCTCACTACAAGAAGGACATTGAAGCCCTGGAGAGTGTCCAAAGAACAGCAACAAAGTTGGTGAAGGGCCTGGAGCGCTAGTCTGATGGGAAGTGGCTGAGGGAACTGGGGCTGTTCAGTCTGGAGAAGAGGAGGCGCAGGGGAGACCTTACTGCTCTTGACTGCTACCTGAACGGAGGCTGTAGTGAGGTGGGGGTCGGCCTCTTCTCCCAGGTAGCAGTGATAGGATGAGAGGTAACGGCCTGAAGATGCACCAGGGGAGGTTCAGGTTGGATGTTAGGAAAAACTTCTCTGAGAGAGCGGTCAGGCATTGGAACAGGCTGCCCAGGGAGGTGGTGGAGTCTCCTTCCCTGGAGGTGTTCAAGAAATGTGTAGATGTGGCACCTGGGGACATGGTTTAGTGGGCATAGTGGTGTTGGGCTGACAGTTGGACTAGATGATCTTAGAGGTCTTTTCCAACCTGTATGATTCTATGCTTCTATGATTCTTTTCTCACCTTGGTCAGACTCTGACTGAGATCTGCTATCTGCTCTGCTCCAGCTTCCATTCAAACACCCCTGACTATTCTGTATCTTGACCACTGCAAATACAAAGCACATCAAGGGCATTTTTAAAGCTTTTTCCTCATTAACAGAGATAATTCTTCCTTACTGTGTTCTCAACTTCATTCTGAGGTCGTGTCTACCTGACAGCCAGCATCTAAGCTTTCCATCAGTCAAAAGGAAACTGAATTTCACAGAGCATTGCTTAGCATTCCTATTGTGTACACTTTCTGAATAAACCTTGTAAGCCCAACAAATGTGATCGGAAACTGAGCTTAATGTTTGAAAATTGTGAAAAAAAAAAAAAAAATCAAGTGCTTCTCAAAAGATGGGCATGAATTCTAATGTAAAATCTTTGCTTTTCACTAAAACATGGAAAACTTGCAGGGTGTTCTTAGCATTGATTGTAACAATGACTGGCTTCTTCAGGATTAATACAAAAATAACTTGAGTGCAAATGTTACAAAAATGCCTAAGAATTTCAGGGACAGATTAAAAATAAAGCAGTTAGCCAGAAAATAACTAAATTGCTTTTTCCACTATGAACAAATTTCTCTATCTATATGGAAGAGAAAACCATTACTCAATATTCATGTCATCAGAAATACTGCTACTCCTTATTTCTAGTTGTTTAATCTAATTGTATCACTGCTCTTCAGACAGGATTTTAATTCATGGCATCTGATATCATTTTCTTGGTAAATTCTAAAATTCAGTTTTGAAGGTTGCTGATTTGGAAAACAAAGATTTCTAAAATAAATCTCTATTAAGAGCACAAATAGATTTTATTTTCCCATGTGGTTCTTAAATCTGCAGGTACTGGGAATATAAATTTCACTGTGTGAATATGAGACTTTTTTTTCTCAACTTAATATTGGGGAACCAGGGACAGGCAGGCAATCTGTCCCTCCACGTGGAAAACATTCCAGTCAGCAGCTCTGTGGTAAGGGGATGAACAAGCATGGAGGATTAGGCTTAGAACTGCCTTTCTTCAATCAGATCAAGATCTCTTTAAAAAAATACACATTCCGGTTATGTATTGTGTAGATTTTTATTAACACTGTACAATATCTAATTTTAGAATTTTTTAATTGCTGAGAAATAAGTTACTAAAACAGAAATTATTACCAATCTTAACACATTTTTCTTCCAAACTATGCTCTTTCAGCTATGAGTATCCACTGGAACTATATAACTGGAATATAACTGTTCTACTTTGGGGCAAAACCCCAGATTCTTATTTAAAATTTACATGTCAATCCCACTAGGTTAACTTCCAGAAGATATCTTATCTAAGAATGAACTTTTTGCCTATGCCAGCAGCCTAAGTTGCAGCACTGGGTGAAAGACGTCTCTAGCATAGTAATTCTGAACAGAAAGCTGCCTTTAAGTATCACTTCTCCATACATGCCACTGCTTCCTGATGTTTCATCCTTATCTTTCCTGAAAAGTAAAATACTAGCCTGTCTCAAACCTTCAAAGGGATGAGCTGTTTTTCACTGACTTGTACACGGCCTGTTAAAAAACTAATTTTGGGGACTGGCAGATCTGGTAAGTCATCCTGGCTTGTAGTGAAGGATGTGCACAGTGCTCACATTAGCTTAGACAACACAAAAACAATCTTTTTTAAAAATTGCCACATGCAGATAGGCATCTGCTTATCGTATAAGTTTAATATCTGTACTCCACCTGTCTAAATAAAAGCAAGAGAGGTTGACTGATTCATTGCTAATGTTTCCCAGTGAAACCATATACTAGGAGTGGTACACCAGAGAATACTACTAGTCTGATGTATTTTATGTTTGTAACAATGAAATTAACTACAACAAACCACAAACTGTTTAGGGCTTCAGTGTTTTGCTAGATATTTAATGTCTGGAAAAATGATTTTTTACTGCACATAGATTTGTATTAATACATTAGCACAATAAAGGAAATCATCCTGCAAATGTCTGCTTCAGGCACATTAACAACAACAACCACCAGCCAAACAAACAAACCACTTGACAGAGAAATCTGTGGGCTACAGAACAGTATGATCAAGATCCTTTGCAGAATTCTGTGCAGCCTTTGCTTATCTGTATTGTTTCCTCGGGTGGATTTTATTGTCATAGCATTGTGGGTTGTAATACTGCTTGTTCATACAACTAACAGTCATTTTTTAACTGTTGTGGCACCGGAATGCTATTTCTGTTGTTCTAGGCCACAGTAATGCAATGCTGTTTATCATAATGCCATGAAAATTCCAGTTTCTCTCTGCGCATCAGTCAAGGACCCACCTTACTGTGGGTCTGCATCACAGAACTATCATCTCTACTGAAGATGACATGAAAAGGAAGATTGGCCAGACAGAATCTCAAGACAGAAATTAAAATATATGTTGACTAGCTTTACGCACTTGTGCAACACTGGCAGCTGGGACAGCACCAACAGCGGGGCACAGTGAGAGGAAACACAATGCTATGGGGTTTGGGGGAAAAAAGGGAAGAGAACAAAGAGAATCAACCTGAAGTGAAGTTAGCACAGAAATAGTGTCTTCGCTCCCCCTTCCATACATTGTGTAAGGCAAAACAACTCCAAGCTCCAGTCTGAATCTTGAGATGATTGTTATTTTGTTAAGAATACCTGTAGTATGCAGAAAAGTAACACACAAGTCAGCAGATTAATTGTTTGTGATAAGCAGCTAGTAAATGTTAGAGGAGAGAGAACTACGCAGACTGTCACTCAGACTCTGCTTTGGGAGCCGTCTGATGCTCCACGCTCGTGTGCCATCCTTGCTCTCATAGTTCAGCAATGGTGTTTCTCCATTGTTAACTCAGGTCTGTGAAGATCACAAGGAATTAAATCTGGTTCTTGTTGTTTGCAAACTCATGTGGAAGCCACAGCTGTGGCATTTTTCCGATTTATCTCCCGGGTAGAATGAGCATCCATTCCTTCTAACTCTGAGTACTCTCTACCTTCTACTTATTTTTATAAATTTGAAGTCCTTAACTACTTTAAAGATATCTACCATTTTATCGAATTTATTTCAAATCAGCCTATGTGCTCAAAACCTATTAAAGGAGCACATGTGCTATGATAACATAAATCTCCTTTCCTTAGTAAACTGAGCTAAATACCTCTTAAGAAGCCAAATGAAGGTTTAATCTTTAAGTAATGACATTTACAAAAAATCTGTGTCCTACAGATGTCCCTACCAAATTTAATGTCATTTTAATGTTACTATTCAAATGTACAGGAATAAATAAGTTATATTCTTCAAAATAATTTCTGACCCCTCCTCCACATTTCCATGAAAAAAACATGATTCTCACTCAAGCTGTTTGGAACACTTTCACCTGAGATGTTACACAGCAAACAGTCACCTTGTCTACTTCAGAGCTAAGTCAATATTAACACTGATGAAGTATGCATTGCCATGGTATTCGGATGGACTTTGCATTTTGATTAAAGTACAAACATATCGGGGCAGCCAGCCACGTGCAGACCAGGTAGGCAGCATGCATTCTGTTCGGTGATTTGGCAGGGGAACCACAAACTGGCTAAATTTTAGTCAGTGACCAAATAATCAAGAATCTGGAGATGATGGAGAGCCTACACAGTATTAACTCCATTTTAGTGTTACTGCTTGCAGCTTTACTAACTGCTTTTTTTCAAGCAGTTCAGTAATTCCTGCTAAGAACACTGGATGTCCAACATGCAGGAGCCTGACAGAAAGATAAACAAGTCCACTGCTGAACATTCAGGCAAAGAGGAAATAGCTGTGTAGATACGAGGGCTGTTGGCCAGTGTCAGTCTTTATAAATAGCAGTCAGTGGATCAGAAAAAAAATCTGAATAGTTTCAAAACAAGTTTTACATAATGTTTTTTTTTAAACAAGTTTATAATAATGATTTAATTATACTACTTTAAAGCTCTCATTCGTATGCTACAGAAAAACTTTCTAGAACTGAGGAGACAATATTTACCTTCCAGAGATTGTTCTTGAGAGAACATGGCAAAAATGCAGTTCAAGAGAAGTCAATGACACAGTATGTCTGTGAAATAGAACATTTTAGAGAGGCCAACTCTTCCTCTTGCCAGTTTCTAAACTTCATAGAGGAGTGTAAATGCAAAATTCTAGGACATGACCGGTTAGGTTTGTAAGAAAGGAAAGGACACAATGCCCCCTTTCACCCAGAAGTCCAGGCACTATTGCATTCATCTGGGATGCAGAAGACCCCTGCCTATTTCCTCCTACTGTTTGAGAAGATCCGCTCACCCACACTGTTTTGGAACAAACCTCCTTGTTTTATTTCACAGAAGTGTTCACCCAGTTAGTAGATAAGAAATCCCCATCTTTTTATACTTTGTTACTCTGACACATTTTCCTTTCAGTTTAGCAGCCAACCTTGTTAAAAAAAGAAAAAAAAATCAGTTACTGGCACAGACTTTCTCATAATTCATGAACAATGTATTACAGATGTGGTAACAATACCAAAAAAGCAGTTTCAGTTCTAGTTTTATGAACAGAAACTGCCATGCAAATACAATTTCTTTATATTCTTTACAAGGAAACTAACAATCTACCACAGTGCCACTTTCTCCTTATTGTGATTTGCCTGCAACTGCTGATACCTCAGCAGAAATTCTGAATAATATTCTACTAAAGGAAAATTACAGTTAACAGATTTTCTTCCTTTATTTCTGCATTATTAGTTCCTTTCTTTTGGATGATTAGAAAATCCTTTTCACTTAGGAGCTGTTCCTATGTATATTCCTGTTATTATTAAAATATTCCCAACAGCAGTTCATTGTGATGCATATCGAAGAAGATGCATCATTTAACACCTTTAGCACTATCTGCGGTAGTTTAAAAGCTGCATTGGAATATTGAATTTTTGTAAATTTTAACTCATATTTTTGGTTTTTCTTTTTTTTTTTTTGGAAGGAATCATCCTCTTTTTATCTGCCTAACACAACATGGTTTGCTCTTAAGATCCTATGGCTAATATTTTGCATAA
Source organism: Alectura lathami (assembly GCA_013399715.1). Taxonomy (NCBI): domain Eukaryota; kingdom Metazoa; phylum Chordata; class Aves; order Galliformes; family Megapodiidae; genus Alectura; species Alectura lathami. The sequence goes on from VXAV01006571.1 coordinate 149,746, forward strand.
TGAGTTTTTATAAATCATGGCAAAAGGAAAAAAAAAATTCACTTCCTGTTAACGAGTGCACATGATGCCGAATATCTGTTCGCAGTATTTTAACGAACCAGAGTACCTTGGTGTAGTAGTGCACAACACCCCTTTTGTCTCTTATAAGAGCCGTGACAGCAAATGAGAGAGAAAAAAACTGATCAAGCAATAGGATTCTCGCATTTCATGTCAGTACGACCTGGTAACTGCTGTCAATAGACTTCTGCAACAAATTTACATTAACTTTTTTTTTTTTTTTTAAGTAAAATATGACTCCAAACTTTACTCAATAGTATCCTTTTTCAAGAAGAGTCTCTAGGGCATATGTTCAATTGGTATTAAGTCACTTTTCTTGCTGTTGAGGGATTCTGCCAAGTATTGCAATGTTTGGCACCATCCCAGTGGAACACTGTTCTTCCACACTGAGTTATGCTCATACTGAAATGGACAGCAAGCTAAACCAAGGAGCTATCTACCTGGATTTTCTTTACTATGTGGGGTATAAACAGCAGCAAACGTCTAGGATTGAATTTGTTCTGAGATAAAATGAATCCAATAGACAAGGCACGTGCCCTCTGTCACTGAGTGAGAACTGAGCAAGCAGCTGCAATACATAAATGAGTGTGCATAGTGTTCTTCTTCTAAAATCAATTTCTTAAATGGGAAAAAAAAAAAAAGAAGAAGAACAAAAGTCTTACTTCATACTGTTAACCTACTTTGTTTTAACCTAAGGTCACCACAAAAAAAAGAGTCTGGAAACTAATCATTATCTTCAGAAATATTTCTTTTTTTCTGTGAAAATAAACAAACTAGACCTGTAACAGCAATAGCTCTGTTTGCAGCCATGTTCACTCTCACAGAGCTCATCTGATTAAAACATTTCTTGTAATTTCAAGCAGCTTAGAATGTGTTCTGGCCTGATGAGTCTGAGTAATGCTGACAGCAGAATTACACGTGCACTGAAGGGACGCTGACTCTCCTTGATGATATATGTGTATTTTTTATCCTGCATGATGATATGTTGAATGTGTTTTAAAAAGATAATTTACATTTCAGATTTGTTCCTTTTTTTTTTTTTTCTTATTTTTCAGAGGTATACTTTAAAGT
>VXAV01006571.1:156731-174055 GCA_013399715.1 Alectura lathami
GGGGCGCTGCGGGCGGAGCGGTGGCGGCGGGGCCGCCCGCGGGGACTCGGCCTCCTCCCGCCGCCTCGCACCCATCTCGGCGTGAACTCCTGACTTGTTTGCGGAGGCAGCATCGCCCTTCCCTAGGCGGAGCTTGTACCAGCTCCAGGCAGACAGCAGAGCGAGGGCTGGTTTTGTTTGGCTTTATTTATTTTTATTTTTTTCTTCTCCTGAGGGAAGTTGGGTTATTCTTTTTAACTTCCTAAAACTTCTGGGTTCAATTCCCATTCCATCATTGTTTCTTCGCTGCTGAAACAAATGCAGCACCCAATAAAACTCCAATTGCTTTCATTGCTCAAGAAGCTGTGGATCGCGTACTCTTCCTCACCTCATGTGATGCAAAGTTATATATCTGTGTGGGAAGTTACCTGAGGAATACTTTGTAGGTGCTTAATCATATTGGCCTGAGTTTTTAAATAACTTTCCTGTTAATTTGAAGTGCAGCTACTAAACCAGAGGATAACAAAAGTAATGGCTGAATAACTTACTGAAAAGTGTTATGGAGTATGAGGCAAGTCTGAAGCATACTGGCTGAGGTACCTACTCTCCCTCTTCAAGCATACTACTGCGTACTAATGGTTCACTTTCCGTTGTTTTAAGCCAATCCAACGGAGTACTGAGTGTTGTAAACGTTGAGTGTTGACCTTATGACTGGAGCAGGTGAATCACATCTGAAGAAGTAAATGGCTTTTCAGTTACTTTAAATCTTACTGCAGCTGTATTTGCTATGATTTTCTGTAGTATTGGCTTCTGTACGTCTTCAAGGTGATATGAAGATCACTTTCTGCTGTTAATCCTACGCTGGTCACAGTCTTGCTATACTGAGTAATGTTTGCATCTCTTTTATTGTTCCAATGTAAGTGATCACTTGTAAACCCTAATAATAAAAACCAGGCTGTAAATACAACTGGCTTCAATACAGTTAGATACACCTCAGCATAATTGGTGTGATAAATAAAGGTGTCCACATCTTATACTTTTTAAATACTTATTTCATCAGGAGCTTATTGCTCTTCTATGCAGAGTTGAAATTTTTTGTCTTCTGTCAGGCTATTAGTTCATTGCATGCCATGTGTCCATGGGCTTATGTTCTTACAGAATTTTGATCATCTGTGTAAGCCCAAGGAACTTTTGTGAGAAGCCTTGGTATTTGCTGGGCTGAGGCATACAAGCATCAGCCATACAGTGGTGAAAGCAGGAGACCTTTTCTATTTTAACTATTATTGCCTTTTAAGCAGTATCTTGATGTGTTCCAATGATATTAAAAAATGTGAACAAATTCTTTAAAACATAACTTTTGACACTTCTTAGGTTAGAATGCTGGTTTAAACACCTTATATATGTAGTGTTTCACTGGAGTTTTGAACCTCTCAGATCCACAGACTGCCATGGGGAGATATGTGTATTAATATATGTTTGTGTTTACACATACAAAAATTAAAAAAAAAATCGCAGTGGGTTTACCTTTGGTAGAGTGGAGACCGCACCTCTGCTGGAAAATACTTGTGGGGAGTGTGGCAGGAGTCGCTGTTGTTGGCTTTGAGAGCAACCACTAGCAGGATTCCTGATTTGCATATTCTACATTAATAAGGTTAAAGCTGAAAATTTGGAAGCTAATTGTGCTCTAAAAATGGACATGAATGTTTCTGTTGGCAGCAGGGACAACTGGAGTAGTTCCTGCACACCACCTGTAATCACTCCTCTTCCCCCTCACTGCAGTTGTGATTCCTTAGGCTTCTGGTGTTCTGACCTCTCAGTCACACCAGTACAACTGCTGGAGGACCAGCCTGTTTTTAACCTGCACAGGGTCGTGTCCTAGTGCCGCAGAAAGCTGTACTGGCACAGCTGAAGGAGCAATGCAGGAACAAGGCAGCAGCTCCTTAGGCTGGCTTTGTTGCCAGGAAAAATGTCAGTGAAAGCATGCCTTCAGTTCATGGGATTGGAAAAATGAGATGAAAAGATCAGAAGTCATTTGATGCTTGCTTTTAACAAGTGGTCCTTCTTTTTGAGTCACCTTTTGTGAACACCTGGAGATGTACATCTTGATTCATGAAGTGGAGTGGTTCGTAAGAGGTGATGCCACTTGACGTAACCTTCTGGAAGTCCATGCCTGTGTTATCAGTTTGAACTGTATAAAAAAATTCAGCTGCATTACAATGTGACTGGGGTTATCCCATGCTAACACATGGATTGTTGTTGCCTATTCTCTTATTTGTATAATGTGTTCTCACTTATGTTTTCCATGTGCACTTTGATTAATTGCTTTTTTTCCTATGGCTAAATAAAGCTAAATAAAAATACCCCTCCTCTTCACATTTGTTTTCAGTTACATGAGTGAAGTCTGAAAGTGGTCTTTGATTTTTGCCTTAAAGTCTAACAAACTTTAGCTCTGTGTACGTAAAGCAAAGGTCTTCTGTGGAGGAAGAGTCAGCTTTGATTCTCTTTTAGAACCTGGCACATGGGCCCCCCCCTTGTCTCTGGAAAGTGGAAGTTGGCTTAACACTCTGCCTCCTTTCCTGTGACAGGAACCTCATCTAGTGTTCAATGTTCTACTTTTCTAGCGCCTTGTTTAACTTCAGCACCCTAATCTGATGCAGGAAGGAAGGAGTACAGCTCTGCATCTTTATATTGTCCCCAAGACTTCGCATGCGACGTTAGCAGCCCCCTTCTCACACGCTTCAGCGTGAGTGGTGGCAGGATTGTGGCTGCTCCCCTGTGATAAGCTATTACAGACTTACTTGACAGTCCGTCACCAAATCTAGCAGCACGCTACTCCTGTCCTGAAGTTGTCTTGGCTTGTTAGATGGTTCCTTACTGTATATGTGCTGAAGAATTCCATTCCAAAGGCTGGTGAGAGATAGTAAGAGGGTATTCTTAACTTTCAGTAATGGTATTTTCAAAAAAAGTAACTTGTAGCAATGTTGAATACATATGTTACTCTTGAAATGCTTAGGGAAAAAGAGAAGATTGTGGGAAATAGAATCAGGGAAAGGCTTGGGTTAGAAGGGACCTCAAAGATCATCTACTTCCAAGCCCCCTGCTGTGGACAGGGCTGCCAGCCACTAGCTCACTACATCAAACTGCCCAGGAACCCATCCAACCTGGCCTTGGACACAGCCAGGGATGGGGCAGCCACAGCTTCTCTGGGCAGCCTGTGCCAGCGCCTCACCACTCTCTCAGGGAAGAATTTCTTCCTGATGGCCAACCTAAACTTCCCCTCTTTCAGTTCTAGCCCATTCCCCCTTGTCCTACCATTATCCACCCGTGTGAAAAGTTGGTCCCCCTCCTGCCTGTAAGCTCCTTTCAAGTACTGGAAGGCCGCAGTGAGGTCTCCCCGGAGCCTTCTCTTTTCCAAGCGGAACAGTCCCAACTCCCTCAACCTTTCCTCATAGAATAGGAAGGAAAGCTATTGAATAAACATCATCTACATGTTACAGGATTAACCTTTAATCAACTGATAATAAGTATCAGTTTATGAATCTTGATTTTGTCGCTTTGTGTATAAGACTTGCTAGTCTTTAATGACATAATCATACAAAGCTTTATTTGTGAAAGATCTGAGCTTGATTGAGTGTGGGTGCTTGATAAATGGCAAAAACAATTAAGAATTTAGAGGTGAAGTTGAATTTTGACGTTTGCTGAGGGTTTTGATGTTAGGGTTCTGGGTACTGAAGGAAAAAGAAAATGCCAGGGTTTGTGATACATTTCTGACATCAATGGCTGTACGAGTACCTCTTGCTTTCATGCATTCATATCTGCTTCTGGGCAGAAATCTTGCAACTGTAGAAAACTGCAAGGGTTTCAAGTAAGTGCTATGGTCTCTCTAACATTCATTAAAAGAAAAAAGAAGTCCTAGCACCCTTCCTTAAATTTCACTTGTTTTCCCAGTGTCTTAAATTGTGTGAATGCTTTTGCTACTAATAAAGAAGGCGTAATTAACTCTCAGACTATAATCCTGGCTAAACTCTGAGAAGTGATAGAAAAGAGTTATTTTAATGAAAATATCTGTAGTATTTTGGTGAAAACCAGTTTGTTTCCTATGATAGTCAGATCATTTTAACTGCATGTTGCTGCTATGCAAGGGAAGATCTGTTTCTTTCTCCATTACTGCACTGCTGGTAGATCCATGGCCATGGCATCAGACCCAGCGTAGGGAGCTAAACTGCCGCGGGACTGTCTCTGTGAAATACAGTGATTTTCAAAGCCCACCTTCTTTAGCTAGTTTGCTTTGGGAAGTAAGTACTTGATCAGCACAAGAATAAGATAGGAATTACCAATGGATACGTGGCCAGGGTCTGATAATAAGACTCTGGTGTTGATTGGGTGATTTCTTCATGATTTCTTCATGAAAGAAATTCCTTGGGTTCTGCTCTACAGTTTTTGTCAAAGCTGTCCAATGAGGAACTGAATTTCATGTACTTGACAAAACTGTTTATTAATTTCAAACAATTTCTCTCTTAGCTGTAGCCTACTGTTGGGGATGATCAAGCAAAATTGTACTGTTTTGCTCTGATTTACCAAAAAGTGGAGACAACAAATTCTGTGAAGCTCCAAGTCTTGGGAACGAGCAAACACTGTTTCACTGGGATCCTGACCCTCGTTATCACAGAGGCAGTCCTTTGGCTTTAGGAGATGAATACTGGTCTTACTCAAAACTAGGTTATTTGTAGTGTACATAAAATAAATGTATATAAAAAAATCTTATTTCCTGTGTTGTTCAGAAACACTTTCAAGATAATGTAAGGGGATGGGAAGCCCTGGCAAAATCTTTGTTTATGGGAGTGTGTCGGTGTTTGAGTTTGGGTGTTTGTGTGGGATTTGTTTTTTGCTTTTCTTCGTTTGCTCTAAAAAATATCAAGAGAATACAGCTCTATCTAGGTTTTAAGTGACTCAGTTTTGCCATGTATTACATGATTCATCATGGTAGGGTCTTCACTTGCCTTGTGAATAGCTTACCTAGAGCAGCAGTATTTGAAAAGAGAGCTTTCGCTGTGGTGCCTGAGGCTTCCTCTTACCGTTACTTATATGTATTATACAAAAGTAGTTTAAGTTATGTGAAGAATATCTTGTTGTTTTTTTTTCCTAAGGTTTAATATCAAAGATGAGGATTCAGGTAATTTTCAGAAACGTGAAGAAGTGTCAGTCTTTGAAGATCTTTTAGATCAGATCAAGTTGAACCTGTACAGAACATAGCGAGGGGATTATTGTCAAGCACAGTAATTTTTGTTACTGAACAGTAAAGCATTTCTCTCAAGGTACTGAATGTTTTGAAACTTACTTATTTACTGTCTAGTCTCGAGATGGCAGAATTGTTCATGGAATGTGAAGAAGAGGAGCTTGAACCATGGCAAAAGAGAGTGAAAGAAGTGGAAGAGGATGATGATGATGACGAGCCGATCTTCGTTGGGGAAATCTCAAGCTCAAATCCACCTAGTACATGTAAGATAACATTTTCCATAGTTTAACAGATATTTTATTGTGTAAAACTTCAAATTTACTTGGAAAATACAGAATTTTTAGCAGTAAGGTTTAAGAAATTCTACATCTGGAAGTTGTTCTTCAGTTTGCTGTCCTGCAACATGGACAGTATGGTTAACAGTCCAGTATAGGCAATGCTGAAATCATGCAATTGCTCTTAATAGAGTTGGTATTTAGGTAGATACTTGGAAGAGTCTCCCCACTAAAGCAGTACTCATGAATTCCAGTCTTCGTGTGGCAGTCCCTCTTATTTTTCCCTGCTGCTCATTTTGTGTGTTGCAAGACAGTCTGTAAGTATGGACATCTTTCTGGTAACTGTCCAAGTGTGTATAGTAAAGGTACAGTTGAGAAAAGTGTATGATGTGAAAACAGTACGAGCCTCTCTGCTAAGTAAGAGATTTCTATTAATAAATTCATTAACTCTCTATAAAGTAAGAGATTTTTTTTCATCAAGTTCTGTAGTTTTCTCCGATTGCAGGTAGTGCAGGGAATGAGGTTAGGTGGTTGTGATGACAGCAGATGTATCAGGATTCCGTGTTTGTCCTGTGCTTGGCTTGTGCTTGTCAGGTAAGTGAAGGAGAACATTGTTTTTGCTACTTATGTTGATTTTAGTAATGAAAGTTTTTGATCCTGTGTGTGGCTGTGTCGTAGTCGGTCATTAAGTTTTACCTAAGCGTTCTCTGGTCCTCAAATACACAAGACTTTGCCTGATGTGGAGACTCAGTGCTGTCTGGTTTTGCCTCATCTTTGCTGTGCTTTTAATTGAGATTCTCATAGCCGTTTTCCTAAAGAATATAGTTTGCAGTAAAGATTCTCAAGGCAAAATGTTAAAGTAGGCTCTGCCACGCTCCGCTGCATGGGCTTTGGAGCTATTATTAGCTGTTTTAGTCGTTTATTAGTCGTTTATTTAGTCGACTATTATTTAGTCGTTTTAGTTTACAGTACCTTTGTCTTGCATCTGAGCTGTGTTTTCCATTGTTGTTCACTGGGAGTCGTCTTTAATAATTCTTGCACTGGCTTAAAAATTATGAAAATAATGTTTTAATATTAAAGAGGTATTGAAGTTCATGTTAAAGCTCACCTGAAAATAGTTCTAAAGAGTTAAAGTTTTTGAATACTTGAAAAATAGTCTAGATCCACTTGAACATTTGAAGAATATTTGAAATTTAGTCTAGGGAGTTTTCTGCAGTTATAAACTTCCAGAAGGCCAGAAATACCTACCCTTACTGTTTTTTAGGAGGTGTAGAGGCCTCTGGATTACTGTTGATCGTTAGCAGTAGACCATGGCATTGAACACCTATTGAAGTGCTAGGCATACATTAGAGCAACAAATATGCCAAGTTTCGTTGCAGTCATTGTAGTCTAAGGTTTTCTGTTTTTTGTTAGTTTTTTTTTTCCTAGTCATAAGGATAGAAATACGTATTTCAGGTGAGAACTATAATTTTCATACAATTCAGTAACTTCAAGAATGGTAAAAGATAGACTTGCACTGTATGCATCTTACTCTATTGCTGTCCATACTCAGTCCTGACACAAGTAAAATCACTTATGGTATAACTTCTTACTTTCTCTTTTCCTTCCCTTTCCTAATTTTTTCCCTTTGTAACCTCCTACTTCACTATCAAAAACAGCTATGGAAGAATGACCTCAGTTCTTCTCTGGCTTGTAAGTAGTACTGCCTGGCAGTAGTCAGGCTTCAGTCTGCAGAATCTTTGCTCGTAATAGGCAAGCCACAGTGAACTCAGCTTTGCTTACCACTGCTATTTAGTTTTTACATGAGAAAATTCCTGTCTGATCAGATGACAAATGAAGACTTGCATATTATTTCTATTTTTTCTGAAAGGTATGTTTTCTGCAATATATAGCAATCTTTTCAACCTTTTCCTGACAATGCAATTATCAACTTTTGTACAGACTGATGTGGAAAATTGGAAGGAAATAGTTAACAACCCCAGCTTTGAAGTGCTAGCACAGTGTTATGTATGGTAACAGTGTCTCTTCTGCCACATTGGAGGATTAGCTTGAGTAGGATGAAAAGTAATTCATACTTTATTGCCTTTACTGCTTCCTACAACTGCTCATTGCTCCTACAGTTGCTGCTCATTTTTCTTGCTTACTTTTTCGTAATCGTACTAACTTGTAATTTGTTGCCACATTAAAATGTTGTTCTCTGTGTTATCTTTGTTATTGTTCAGTACTGTTTTACCTAAACAGGACAAATAATACTTTGATGGAGAAGGAAAGGGGCAAGTCAAGCCTGTGATGAATCAATTGTCATGTAAATTTATAGTTTCCAATCACTGACTTCCTGAAATGTACTCTTTATAAACAGTAAACTCTGCCTTTATATTTTAGGATATGAATTTTCTGTGCATCAGACTGCCTGAAGCTGAAAATGTTTGTGAACCGTAACTTTTAGGATTTTAGAATAGCTGTTTTTTGTTTTGTTCTGCTTTGGTTTTTGTTGTTTTGTGGTTTTTTTGGGGGGGGGTAAACCAAGGGTTTTGTTTGATTCTGGAATTCAAATGTGGGATGTAGATTTGCAAACAAACATGAAAATGTACATTTTGGAGTAAACCCTGGATTAAGCTAATCCTTGTTCACAGATAGTGTCATTTGAAGTAAAAATAGTATTATTATTGCAGTAAATTTATCTTATCTTAAAAATACAAACCTGTTCGGATCTGTTGGTTGCAACTGTGTTTACATCAGTATGATCGAAATACAGGTGACAGGTTGAGAGCTGTGATCTGAGCTCTGCTGCTGTTAGATTTATGAACCTGAGTTCTGTATGGTCATGGACTGTTGTCTGTGGAAGCAGTCTTAAGGTTGTTAAGTGTAGTTTGTAGATGTTCTAAGATCTCTTGTTTGAGATCCTAATGCAACTTGACCCTGTTTTGAGAAGGTACTTTTGATCTTGTTGATTTGGAGCTTTAATCTAAATTCATATGCATATTTCTGCATGTCAGAGCAAGAAGCTTGGCAACAACTTGAAATGAATTGAGAATCTGGTAATAAAAGGATATTCTGATTTGGTGAATATTATTGTAACATTCTGGAATGATCATCAACCCCAGATGAAGATGTAGGTAGCTGAGGAGTACTGGTGGCATTGGTGTTAGGGAGTGAGCATCTAAGAAAGATCTAAGTAAGATCTAAGAAATTCCACTTGTTTCCAACAAGTTTCAACTCTAGTAATAGACTACTATGTAGGATATGTAAGAAAATCAGTCCACCTGTAATAAAACTCCAGTAAGACTCCTCTGCTTCTCTTTTTGATTTCCTTTGGCATTGGAAGCTGAAGTTTGGAAATTGTTTGGAGAAGAGGGTTCCTTTTCTGTGAAGCAGTTGTGGTATTTGGGGAACTTGTTAGTATGTATGCAACAACCAGAAGTGAATAAATGCATTTCTTATAATCAGCAGATCTAAATGTGTATGAAATGTTCTTATTTGTTTTGCACTCTTATTTGTATGTTAATCTATCTCCAAGAAAATAAATCTCTTTGGCTGACTAGCTCACCTAAGAATCTCAGAAGTGGTTTAGAACGTGTCTTAATTTGTACAAATGACATTTTGTTTTGCCAGGTATTTATTTTAGAAGTAATATTCTAATTTATAAGTCAAATCCTAACGGGCTTAATTAGTGGGTATGAATGCTGCTTTTAATTTGCAAAGAGATAAGGCTATTTAATTTAACTGCAATTAAGATAAATGTAACTTTTGACAGATATATTGAACAGAGTCAACTTCAGCTCATCAAGAAGGGGGATACAGAATGGTGCACCCAGTAGAGGTACTATATTGTCCTAATATGGTAATTAAAAAAATCAAACACACACAAATCTACAACACTTGTGTAATGTCTGACCACAAAACTATATAACAATAACTTTGAAATCCTTTGCAACAGGTACAGTTACTACATTCAAGCCTGACAGTCATCATTACATGACACCTGCCTCCAGCCCCGCTGCCATGCCTGTTTCTTCAGTCTTTCAGGCTGCATCCAGACCTGCAGCTGGCTCTGTAGCAGTTCAGCCACTGTCTAGACCAGTGAATGTTTCAGGAACTTCACAGGCACTGCAGAGACCAGTTGCTGGATGTTTATCAACACAGCAGATGCCCCGGTCAAGTTCTGGAATATCACAGCCTGTTAGCAGACCTGTAGCCATTCCAGTGACAACACAGCCAGTATCAAGAAATCTCACCGTTCCTGTAGTGGCTCAACCTGTATCCAGGCCAGTGACTACCGTAACAACACAGCCTGTAATACTCAATCAGGTAAATTTTTCTTCCCTTAAACTGTAAAATACTCAGATGTGATTGTGAATAAATTGAGGAATGATCCCCTGAAAGAGGGGAGGTTTAGGTTGGCCATCAGGAAGAAATTCTTCGCTGAGAGAGTGGTGAGGCGCTGGAACAGGCTGCCCAGAGAAGCTGTGGCTGCCCCATCCCTGGCTGTGTCCAAGGCCAGGCTGGATGGGTTCCTGGGCAGTTGTGAGCTAGTGGCTGGCAGCCCTGTCCACGGCAGGGGGGTTGGAACTAGATGATCTCTGAGGTCCCTTCCAACCCAAGCCATTCTATGATTCTATGAACATACTGATTCACTTTAGTAATTAGAAGACTGTGGCTGATTTATAGATTAGCATTGCATAAACTGTGAAAGTTCTAGATCCATAACCTTGCACAGGTTAATTAAAATATGTAGAGAAAATACTGATTTTACCAACTCTAAGTATAAAATGTGCCGCAAGGCTCAAGGATGATAGCTTTAGCTGGTAACAGGAGAATTAGGTTAAATGGAAATCTTAAGCATAAATCAGTGTTGTTTAGATTATGTGGAGCAATGATGTAAATTCACATTCTCTAAATTTTGCAGAGATATATTCCCTGCTTAGAAATGGATCTTCCACATTGAATTAATTTAATTTTTCAGTGGCTTGCTTTTGATGTTTAAAGTACCTGTACATTTTCCCACCTGATTTTTACAATGCCTCTCTTGGGGTTTTAGTGCTTAAGAGAATGCTGTTGTGGTAGCTGATTAGGTGTTTTTTGCTTTTTGGTTTGCTTGGCATCTGTAGTGAAACAATAGTATGATAAGAGGGACTCAAGAAAGCTTAAGTTGCAGAGTCGGTAGCTGAAATGCTGATGCAACATTCTTTGCTTGAAAAGCCTAAGGCAACTGTCTATGTAAGTCATGTATCACAGATCTAGTAGAGCAAGGGAATGTCAGGACTCCCTCCGCTTTAGGGAGTCCAGTTAGGTGCTGTTTTTTTGCCTTAGCCGTTGGACGTTTCTGAGAGAATGAAGATGGAAATTTTGTATTTGTATGAGATGAACCATGATGAACATCTGAGAGATGAACCTCTCTTGAAAATAATTTAAGCTGAGACTGCTTGGACAATATGACCGCAATATCAGCTATTACTGTCAGGTTAAAATGCAGCTTGATGGTAGACACCATCTCCACAATCCATGCAGACTTACGGATCTGTCCTAGCTGTTAGTATTTTGATATAAATGACGGTCATTCAGCCTTGATACATTATGCTCTTTCTGAACAGGGGAATCGATCTGAATAAAGCTGTTAAAGCATGAGAATTAGGTATTAAATCTAGTGCTAAATCATTGGGGGAGGAGTAGTTTTAAAGAAAAGCAATACAATAGAATTGTTGCCTGCTTAGCTGAATCTCTGGCGGATTCATTAGGAAAGAACTCATACTTTCCCATTTTGAGTCTTAAGTGGCTGATTGAGAGTTTGCAGAGAGATATTTTGGGGCATGTCTAGTAAAACATGTTAGCTAAATTAGTATGTCAGTGTCTTTGAAGGCCTAAAATAATAATAATAATAATAATAATGTGATCGGAAGTCCGGTTATCAACAGGATATCCAGGTTGCCCTCGTAAGCATCTTAAATCTGTCTTTATGAAGCAGCCCAAGTTAATACAGAAAGGTCTGCTATTTCATGTAATGTGTACACATATTTCCAGTCTGTGAATTTTACTTTAATAAATGTTTTCTGATGAAATTATATACTTTATTAAATCCTTTGAAGGAGTGTTAGGATGTCTTGCAGAATCTCTGCTGCAGAAGAGTACTTCCTCCCATCCTTGTCTCACATGGCGTGATTTTGTTCTGATAGATAAAGCTGCTAGTGGCCTCTACAGTGTTTTAATTAGGAAGCCTTAGGGTAAGCAGACTAGGCAAGCTGAACTCCTGAATGGTGTGCGTCGGCAGGACAGAACTCACATGATGGTCATATGGACAGTGCACTTGGTTTTGCTGAAGTTCTTTCTCATTCATCCGGTTTGCTTGCAGCAAAAATATCAGAGATGAGTTAGTCGAGTTTTACAGTTTTACTTTGCTGAAACCTGCAGGTTGTTCTTGTTCCTAGCAGAGATGCGCACCTATCTGAAGAATTTTCAGCCTGAAATGTGGCTTTCAAGGTGCATGTTGTACAAGAGGATCTGTAGCCATTTGTTAGTCTGTTCTGTCTTTGTTCCAGGTTAGACTTGCTTTAGAAAGTCGTTGTGCATCCTTTCCTCGGATGCGCAGTGCATATATATTCTGTGGTCTCTTAAAACTTGAATTGTTGAGATTACCTCATATTGCATGGTTTCTTACAGTGTTGACATTTTGATCATGGCTTTCATGAACTCTTCAATTTTTTAAGTTTATCCTAAATATGTTTTTGGATGTTATTCCTGAGTACTGTCAGGAAGATTGTTCTGATGGTTTTGTTTTGTTGGTGTTGTTATTTTCCCTTTCTTAAAGCATATCGATTGTGAATCTTTCATCTCTTCTACTTAAGTTTTCCGGTTTCAGAATTATATTCTCAGCTTAAGTCTTATCCGGAATATTTTTTATCTTTTCTNTGGAAGAGTTTTTGGGGAGGTAGTATAGTTCAGCTTCTTGGCCAAGGTTTGTGATTTTTTTATATTACTCCTGACACATTGTCATTTACACTTGTTAGGGTCATATGTATGCTACCTGTATTTTGGTTTGCGTCCTTAGTTTGAATTGTCTTCATTCAAGAGCCCCTTAGGCTTTTTGTTTTGTTTGGTTTTTTTTTTTTCCTTAAACCTAGTCTTTATTTCTCTTGGGACCACTGCTTTATATTGATGGTTTTGTGCCCTGGGCGTTCTATGACATTTTCACTCATGCATTTTCTGTTTCTTCCCCACCTGATTCTTCCTTTTTGTGTTCTTGTTACTGCACTATGTTAATTCAGTTTAAAAGTTTTTGAATCAAGTTTGGCTTCAGTGGTAATGTCTACACAAGTCCTAATGAACTCTGAGGTGCTGCTGCTTTGCATGATACCATTAGGTTATCCTCTTCTCTGGGATGCATTCTTTCAGAACGATGAAGATTTTCTGTAACTCAGCACTCAGAATGCTTTCCAGTAAGCCCCAGCCATCTCTGTCCATATCTTTCCCCCAGTGACTAGGCGTTTTCCTGAGTCTGAGTGTGATTCAGGTTTCAGTTCTTCCTAGTGAAACTTTGGGAGAGCAAAAGTCTGATACCATACATTGTTCCAATTCTTCTGTGTGGATTTGGTTACTCATTGGCACGTCAGTTTTGACAACTAGTTAATCTAGCCATGCACCTTAAGTCTAGTATTTTCCCTAGCTTTCTGGAAAACAGAGTGGTGCTGTTTTGTTTTGTTTTTCTTATTTGAGCCCTGGGAACATCATTTACAGGGCTACTGGATTTAGACTTTCTGAATGTGAGAACACCTGTGCACATAAAATTTTCTTCACTGATGTGGTAAAGCTGTTCTATTATTTAGAATGTTTTTGCTTTCTAAAGCATGAGAAGGTGTTGTTCTGTTTCTTTATATACAAAACAACAGAGCCAAATTGTATGAAAAGAACCATTTTAAACAGAAAGGGACGTTTGGGAAATAATGAGACTGAATTCCAGGATGTCTGCTTTTACTTCTTTCTCACCAGTTATGTTTGGTGTATACTAGGCAGAAGTACACATGCCATCAAAACACCCGGTCTATTGAAGAAATGTTAGCAGCATTTAAAAACAAACCACAAAGTAGCAAGAGAGGCAGATTTTGTGTTCAGGTGTTGTACTGGTCATATTTAAAGTGAAAGGGGTTTGCAGAGTTTTCCACCCAGCCGGAGAGCCTATGCCAGGCTTACCAGCTGAGCGGTGGTGGGCTGGAAGAGGGGTTTGCAGGCTAAGCTGCATTGCTTGTTGTTTCATGGATACAGTAAAACCTGATCTGTTATGACCTGCAGCTGGTGTAGTTTTCATTCATACCAAGTAGAGCAAAGGAGTTCAGTAACTGGTAATGTTGTTAGCATTATCCCGATTTCCACAGCTGGACGTGAACATATGCTTAACTTGGTTAGTTTGGATTAGATCACTTGCCAGAGAGGAGAATGGCTCATCACTACCATTAAGGTCCTGCAGTGTCTTCATTTAAGAGTCGCAATACAAAAAGAGGGGATGGGGAGAAATAGTGCTCATTTTATTCAAATCTGCTCTGGTACTGAGGAGTCCTAAAATAGATTATCATACCTGAATGCTGTATGTGTATTTGTTTACTACTTTGGACTTGTTTCCATCAAGTTTAGTCAACATGGTTGTAGTTAAAAATGTAACAACTTCCACATTTTCACATTTGTGCATTCTTACTTACTTGAATAGGAAGCAGTTTTGGGGAGTGATCTTTACAGCTTGAAGCGCTGTGGCCTTGTTTCATGGACACATGATGACAAAGTCCGGCTGTCATAGAACTATGAACAGTTTGGTTTGGAAGGGACCTTGGGAGATCACCTAGTTCCAGCCCTCCTGCCGTGGGTGCTGGATGATCATTTTTACGTGTGTGCATTGCGTGATTTTTTTTTTTTTGAGAAAGTGGAGATAATTGTGTCTAGTTGTATTTTGTTTCACAGTACACGTTAATGAAGTGCAACTAATTGATCTTTCTACTTTGAAATAATGCAAGTGCCAATATATTGCATTCATACCTTAATGTTGAGGTTGAATGCCAGGCCGTCATAAAGTTTTTCTTAACTCATTGTTGCTATTACTGAAAATATTTCACATTACAAATTTGGTTAGGGTGAATGGCCTACTGAGCTGTGAGCAGTACTGATGAATCTTGGGAAGTGTTTTTCACCTACTTCACCCCCTAAATTTGAATACTTGTAAGGAGAACTAAATGTTTCTTTCCCTTTAGATGCTACCTATTTGAGTGATCAGTAGAGCTGTTTAGTTCTAACAGTTTTCAGTGTTGCAGCTGAGAAACAAAGACTGAATTTCATTTTTTAACAAAATAGGTAGTGCTAAAAGGCACTACAAAAGCTGAAGGTTAAAAGGATACCTGTACTTGCAGATGCTCAAAAGCATCAAGGTGCTGAGAAACTTGAACCAACATGTGCAAGTTAGCAGTGCTTTGAAAAGAGAGTTGGACTGTGTTATTTCAAGAAGTAGTTTTGAAATTATTCTACATGAAAGAAAAAAAAAATTGTGATCTCATGAATGTCAGTACACTATAGATACTTCTTGACTGTTGTTGAAACTTGATTATGTTATTGAATTCGGCTGATGTAATCTCAGATAAGCTTCTGTTTGCAGCAAGTTTATACGTTTTTGATTTCTGGTCTTTTAAAATGCAGATGGCTGTTACTCAAGAGAAACAGATATCTGAGTTTACATTGAAGGAAGAAAGCACTACAGTTGTTCTTAGAAAAATCGTTCAAGTATAGCTTGAAACATCAGACTTCTGAACAAAAACGATTATAGTTAGCAATTCACACAGTTCTAGTAATATTTCATAGAATGGGCTTTCCTGGGTCGTATGGTTGTTGTTTGGATATACAGCTGTGAATAAATTAACAACCACTGACAAGAACTGCAAACTTCTTGAAATGTCAGAAGGATCTATTTTGGGGACATGGTAATTAACTTGATTTACAGATGAGTACTTGTGAGTACTTGTTAGCAGTCATATGTTTTTAAAATAAACCCTTTGAAGCCTGGAAGTAAAAGATGTTAAACCTCAAATTTCTTTTCCCTCTTGAAAATATCTCATCAGGATTATATTATGGAATCTCCACCAGCTGCACCAGATAATACATCTGGTATACTGTTTGGTGTGAGACAGAACTCGGGCGTTCCACAGTACCAGACTGAGCCAGCAGTGAATGTAACAGGTGGGTATAACTGTAGTAGTTGATAAGAGAAAGAAACAGTGTGATGTCATTGAACTGTAGTGCAGATCTTTGGGTTATAATTTTAAATAGGATTTTTAGAACATAGAACTCCAGAACTTTTTTCTTCCCCCTTTACATAACACTGTATAATGCTGAATGAAATAAACTTCATAGCCTTGTGTTGTCAGATTTAGCTTTTCATCACATTAGGCTATATTATCAACTGATGTCTTCTTCTAATGTTCATTTAGATGGAAAAACATATTGCCAGATCCACTGTATTTTTTTTTGTCAAATAAAGGCTCGTTTTCTTTATATCCAGCACTCTTCCACTGAATAGGAATGGATGTTAGCGAGAGAGGGGCTGTGGAACACTGCCAGAAGAACTTCCTGAGTCTGCTGAGTGGGTTCCCAGTGACGATGATCTTGGTTTCTGGTCTGCTGCATATAGCAGTTGGAGTAAATGGGATCGAGAGGATCCTGTGTAGAATGGAGGGGAAAGAATATAATTTGACAAGATTTTTTTTTTTTTTTTTCAGCTAGCTAAACTGTGTTTCAGCAGGAACTATTTAACATACTTAAAAACAAACAAAACCCTGTTTTTGTTATAGCAGATGGAATAGACTTGAAGCATGCAGTGTATTCAGTCTTAACCAGGCTGTAACTTGGAATTTCCCCCTTTTTTGTGAAGGATTGCACTTTTCTAATAGCTGACCAGAATCCTATCATTCAGTCTGTAAGTTACAGATTACAGACTTCTGATTCTTCCTTGAGGTAATGGGCTTTGTAAAATGAATGGCCTGGCAGGTCATACTAAAAGTAACATACAGCAAAATGATTGGTAGTCTCATCTGCTTGGTATGATATTTTGTGCCTCTAGCTCAGGCATTCACTGCAGCCACTCATCAATGAAGGTAGTGCATTTCTTTGCATGTGTCCAACTAATCTTTGATCTGATCCATGTCTTAGTGGAACAAATAGCTTTTTGTAGAATAAGCGAGGGTTTTGTTTTTTGCAATAGGCTTGGTATTCAACTTTAGTTCTTCAAAGCGTAGGTATTAAAGTTCAACAGTATTTTTCTAATTTAGGAGACTTGCTTGCATATTTAACAATTACTTATATTAGGCTCTTATCCAGGAAAATTAAGTACTGAAAGGCATTAAGGACCGTAATTCAGAGTGTTGTAATTATACCATACTTACTCTGTGTCTATTTCAGTAAGATACCTATACGATTTAGAAATTAAAAGAAAAGGTTTATAATTCCAGGTTGAAACAGGAGTGTCTTTTTGTTCCTTTATGACAAGAAGACTAATGTAATACTTAATTTCACAAGAAGTATCTGTGTTTTTTTTTTTTTGTTTTGTTTTGTTTGGCTTGCATGCTTATGTCACACAAGGTTTGGCTGTATGTGCCGATGCCTACCTGACTGTGTTGGTGTTATGCTTCCTCTACTTCATGGGCAGTACTGTGGCACAAGCCATTATGGAACATGGCATTGAAAAACAATCTTTTGAAGAACAGATGTGTGATACTCTACAGGACTATTTAACTTCTGCATGTGGAGTCACTGAAGAAAAGACACTTCTTAGATCAACATAGCTTTAATGTTCGTTTCTGAGGTCGGTGAAC
>VXAV01006571.1:174126-186609 GCA_013399715.1 Alectura lathami
CAGATTTTAACCAGCTTAGTTGTTAGGTTACAAGGTGGTGGTGAGAAGCTAAACAGCACTGATGACTCTTGCTTGGAGGTTGGATGATCACTGGGGATGCCTGTGGAACTTCAGTAATTTGTAGAAACCCAAAAATGTTGTAACCAACAGTAGTATTCAAGAGTTGGCTGAAGTGTATACAAATGTTTATAGCACTAGATTAATGGGAGGTGGTGCTGAGGGACGGGTCACTGGAGGCCTGAGAAAATTTGGCTTTCATGTCTCTACCCTGTTAATTTGATGTGCTTGTTACCAGAGTACATGTACTGCCTCTATTCTAGCTTAGCATTTTTAATATCTTTTGCCATACTTTGGCTCTTTTTTTTTTTTTTTTTTTTTCAGTAAATCTATGTATCATATTCAGTGATATTATGTATCTGATAATAGTCAGCTGTTTCATACTAACTGCAAAACCAAACAGTGATTGTTTACTCTGGTCTCAAGACTTGAAGTCCCTGACAGTTTCAGCTCTGTGTTCTGTCAAGTGGAGCACTGAGCAAACTAGCCTAGAGCATCAGTGATCTGAGGAATTTTTGTCAATGTACCAGATTAGTCACTTTGAAAAGGCAGATCAGTTGGAGTAGGCACTGATTTATACTATCTAGATACTAGATAATACTTAAAATAATTTTATTTTTCAAGAAATGCCTTTTTTTTTTCTTTTGACTGAGCAAACAGTAGAATTAAAATGCAGATGGTTCTATGCACTCTTAGTATTTTTAAAGCTTTTCTGAAAGAGGAAATTTATTAGATCAGAGGTGTATAAACCAGGGTAAGAATGCTTACCCTTACAACTATATAAAATAATATTCAAAACTTACGTGTCACAAACAGGTCAAACGTTTTTTCAATATAAATTACTACCAATTGTGCTAACATGAAAAGTTTTTTTTTTTTTAAATAAAGGTTTCTGTAGGAAAAAAAAAAGTTGTTTTACTGAACATTATTGTAAAATCAGACCTTCTGTCTTATCCCTGTCCCATATTATGCAGCTACACATAATTAATGTGTAGCATTCATGCCTGCTCTGGGTTGATGGGCTGATGCTGAACTGACCTCAGTGATGCAGAAGAATGCAAAAGGTACACAAGTTGTATGAAAGCTTTAGTGGTCAAGTAAAAATAAATTTAGAACAACCTAGTGGACAGCATTACCTAATTAATTACCTGTTTATTTTGTGAATGTATTAGCTTGTGCAAACAATGCACAGACTGAGACTGAGTATATTCATTTATATCAGGAAGAAGTGGGCTGTTACTGAAGGGTATGCTACAAACGAGAATATCAGGATGATTAAATACATATACGGCAAGTGATTTGTGTTTTCCTACATATGAGGCATGATGTGGTACGTCTTCAAATGCTCAAACATCAGCGTTCACTGCTGGGAGTCTTTGCCTCTGAGGACTGAAAGAGGAGAGCATTTGCTAGGTGTAGATAGTTATCACTGAATAAACACAACTTGGAGATGGAGCAGAGAGTTGTTTTTTTCTTAATTGTTTGAGTAATTTTATGTAACACAAGTGATCTCTGATCATTGGGAGGGTTTTTAAAGATAGTAGTTGAGTTCCTAATTACAATCAAAGAGGCAGTTGGAGCAGTTAGTTGGGCGGGGAACGTGCAAAACTGAGATTTATGCGTCTGGGACTAATTCTCTGCAAGTGCAGTCTTTCTTGTAGCTTGTTGCAGCATCGAAGCTGTTTGCAGTCTGTGGTTGCAGGTGGCTTACAAGCAAGGCCTGTGCTGTCACTTCAGGCTTACTGACATGGTGCTTAAGTCTGTATGAGGATTGATCGCTGTGTTGGGTTTCAATTGATGGGATGATTCCCCAGTCCAAGGTTAATCCTATAGTAACAGGGACATAGGTTTCAGGACAAGATGGAGTCCAGTATTGAAAGGCCAAATTATTAGGCACCAAACCTCTGAATTTGAGAGTTATTTGTAGAGATTTTTTTTTCATGAGAGAAGCATTGCAAACAATTAATGATTTGACTTCTTTTCAGAAAAGAGCAAATAGGCGTACTGTGATCATTCACTGGAAATAATAACACTGTTTTCATTTTGGGTAATATTTTACATACAAACTGAAGTCTCAAATGTTTTACAGACTTAAATGACAAACTAAATTAGCTTGACCAGAGCAGAAACCTTTTTATCAGAACAGCCTAAGTAATTCCAAATAGTGGGCACTGCAGAAACCAGCTGCTTAACTTTATTATTGTGAACCTATCTGAGACTAGTGTGAGTCAAGATGTGAAAAACAGGCTGGAGAAATTCAGTTGGCCATGGTATGATTTACTGCGTTTCGGGGATGGGGCCATATCTCTTGTCTTTTACCCATTTCATTCTCAACTGAGAAAATTGAGTTGGATGTAGTTTTGTTAACTTCTGTATGGTTTATTATGTTAGGGACATCTTGATTGCTGTATTACTTTGAGTGGAAGGCTGGACGAAAACACCTCTACACATCCCTTCTAAATTCTGTGATCCTGCTACTTGGACTAACTATTGTAAAGTGTTTTTTGCAGTTCCCACCTTTCTTTTGCAGTGGTAATTTTGATACAGAGTTTGATACAGACAGTAGTAGAAAGGGAGGAGGGGGATTTCAGTTTCAGGTTGCTCTTGGAATGCCCTTTCCATCCCTTCAAGAAGAGAGGTGGTCTGGCTGTCTCAGCATATTAATAATCAGGCACATTTCCTTCTGAGCCAAAAAGTTCTTTCCAGCTGGTCATTATAGATCAGGATTTATTCTCAACATGGAGATATTTCCAGCCACATATTCTCTCCTGTAGTGTTATCATGAGAAGCTACCCACATAGTGATTTCCATTCTTTGGAATCATTTTGGATTTGTTTTTACAGATCTTGTCTGCAGCTGACCTGCTGTTAGACTCTTCCCCAGCAAACAGTAGGAAGTGGCTATAGCATGGAATATTGATGCAAAATTTTCTTCCACCTTGTGTTGGTTAAAAAAAGATACTATGCTGCAGCCTAAAATATACAAAAGATAACCAGAAGATCTTAACATATTTAGTAACAACAGAATAGATAATATTTACTGAGAACTGGGTTTTTGTGAGTTTGTCTGTAAGCAGTTCCATGATGGCATACAGATTTCGAATGTCTCAGAATCCAGCAGTGAAGCACCGCAGAACAACAGATTTTGCTGCAGAACATTCCAGCTTAATTTGCCCTCCACAAACTTGTCAAAATGTTTACAAACTGTAGTACTAAGGACTTGTAGCACTGTTCTGCAGTGCATCTCTTGCCCAGTCATCCACTCACATGAAAGACTTTCTGTGCAATTACGATTCTTGGCAGTAATGTTGCTGTCATGGAAAAATACTGCTTGATCCATGTCTACCTCGTGAACTATGCAAGATTATTTTTGTGACAAAATGTATAAGGTTGTTGCATGATCATCTCTTAACCCATACTTACACTGTTCTTATAAGGTGAATACATCAGTGTGTTTATTTTTTTATTACGTATTTTCATAGCCTGAAGTTGAGATATTACATAAAACCTTTCTTTGTTTAATCTGTTCTATACTTCTTAGTCTGCATGGAGTCCTCCAAACCTGTGAATGGCTTGTATTTGCAAGAGAATTTCATCTGCAAAAGTAACTCTCACTCTGATGCTTTTTTTGCAGTTTGGAGAAATCTGGAAGATGGGGTTTACTTATTAATGTTTAAGATGAGGCGAAGGTTTTTTGGTTTGTTTCTGGTTTAATTTGCATGAAAGGTATTGATTTATGCTGATAAGAACACTGTTCTTTTCTTCCATTCCTGGGAGTAATTATTAAGAGGATTTGTCCTCAAAAAACACCTTTGCTCAAGAGAAAAGATGCATCTGAATAAGTCTAGGTTACAGCTACTGCCAGAGACAAGTAGTCTCAGTATTGAGAACCAGATGGTAAAATTAGTTTCAAAACAGTTAGCTGAATGCTATGTGATGATGGTTAGGTCATGGCAAAAAAAGAAGTTTTCTATGCTTCTTCGAGAATTTAAAGCTCTTTAAAACGTCACGAAATTTGTTGTCTCGGGGCGGGAGGGGAATAGGAGGGACAGAATTAATGCTTTGTCTCTATCGTGTGCTCTTCATCCTCTCCCATTTTTCACTCATGGCTAAGATTTTGTGAAAGTTGTGTATCAGTGTCTGTCAAACAGAACAAACTCAAATTGATTTTGAGAAAGATAATAGTAGTTAAAAGATGGTGGTAAAGCCTTGCTTGCAGTCACTACAGCCACATCAGTTGTAGTAATTTTCAAATAGCATGTTTTGCTAGAATAATAAATAATAACAAATCAGTTATTCTGATTTGAGAATTCTGAATCTTAATGTATTTTACAGATATAAATGCTGCATCAGGCAACATTAAAAATGGGGGACCTTTTCCACGAGCCTGTCCGAAGTGCAATATTCATTTCAATCTTATGGATCCTCTAAAAAATCATATGAAGGTAAAATATTTTGGAACTGCTAAACATTGTAACAAACTTATGTAGGCTTCTGGTAATGAAAGAGTGCCATGTTTCAGTTTGAAGATAGCTTGGCATCTGCCTATGATAAGCGAGGGCTAAAATGTTTTATGGTCATGGAGATCAGGAATGGAGATTGAGAGCTGTGATATTTGCATAAAAGCTGCTTTTCTGTCTCGTTACTAGATGTAAATGAAGTAGACATTTTTTCTAATGAGTAAGGCACCACTAGACAACACTGGTGTTCTTATTTGAACCATTAACTTATTTCACATGAAACTATGAGAAAAATGCCTCTTCAGTGTTAGAAGGTGCATAGCGTTTTATTACCTGAGCATTACGGAAAGAACAGTTCAGAGCTAAAAATGCATACATGAATATGAGTTAAGCCAGTACGTCACAGAACGGACATGGAGCTGTGCATGTAGCTCTAGTTAGCAGGTGGCTTCAGTTTTTAAAATGCTGTTTTCATCGTTGCAGCTTAAGAGAGACTGATACTTTTGTCTCTTTCTCCCCCTTTTCATCCAGTATTGTTGTCCAGATATGGTAAATGACTTTTTCCTGGGAATTGCTCAAACAGAATGTTCGAGCACAACCAGCAAGACTACTGAATCTGAGAAAGGAAAATTGATTATGTTAGTTAATGATTTCTATTATGGGAAACATGAAGGTGATACCCAGCAAGTACAACAGGAACAGAAGACTCATACAACATTTAAGTGCTTCAGCTGTCTGAAAGTTCTTAAAAACAACATAAGGTATTTGAACTCGGTTCCTTGATTTTTCAATAATTTATAGCCCATATAAATTAATTTCATGCATTCACAATTTGTCTCTTTGGGATAGAAAGATGTTTAGTTTCTTGAAATGCTGGATAATTGAACAGAAATTGAATTAGTTTTTCATGTGCATCTTCATACATAGCTTAAACTTACTTGCAGATTGGTGTACAAATTTTATCTAATGGAAATGCTATAGTTTTAATGAGAGCAATTGTAGGAGTCTGGGGTTGGAAAGGGCAACACAAAGTACTGTACAACTTACTGGCCTGATTGATGGTGAGATCAGTGTATGTGAGTGTTAATTCTCTTTAGGGATTCACGGTGACTAATAGTTGGTCCTTTACTTATGTAACAACTGTTATTTTGATGGAATAACTTTACTTCCAAATGCTGCAAAAAGCTTCAGTAAGCTGTTTTAGTAGGTAGGCCACTTGATGTCATTGTTCATTTGGAAGCTAAGGTCATTGTACTTTTTCACATGCATTCTTTAAGGGAAGCTGATGTAGCAGAATGTAAAACTGAAAAATGGACTATTCCTTCAAGGGCATACTGTGGAAGTCAGAATGAACAGCCTTATGCTAACATCAAACCCATGATATTAAACAAAACAAAAGTTTCTTTTAAATATGGACATTAAACTTGCAGTTAATGATTAAGTATACATGTAAGTGAAAGTGTCAATATTTCATCTTTAAGGAGCTGGAAAATGGTGTATATTGTCAGACTTCAAGAGCGTTTACACTCAGACTTTATAGTTACTGTTGGTTATGACATTTCTTTCCTTGCAATTTATCTTTTTAAGAACAATAAAAGATTTATTGTGGGTTGAGAGAGCTTTTTTTTGTTGTTGTTGTTGTTTTTAATGCATAAAACTTCTCAGATAAGTCTTTATTGCAGTTACCATAGAAGTAGTTCACAATAGTTGAATGCAACATTATTGAATGTACATTAATAAACTGCTTTATTTTACAGTATTTAATATTACTCTGAGTTATTTGAAGAAATATTTTTATCTTTAGTGAAGACAATTTGTATAGTCTGATGGCACATTAGCTCTTACCTCTTCCATTTATCTGTCCAGGATAAATATGAAGCAGTATCTCTCTACTTCTATTGTAGGCTTTTTGGACATTTGATCTGTAAAATGCAAGGTTATTCATCACAGTAGTCCCCTGCTTCCTTTAAAAGGCATAGGGTTGACCACAACATAGAAATCATTTTCTGTTAAGGTACTATGTAGCACTGGTGTCAATTCCTTTCTTCTGCTAAGTATCTGGATATCTTCAGTTTGATTTTTTTTGTTGTTTTTTTCTTTTTTTAATAAACTATATTATATTAGAAACCTGAGCTCAAGAAACTATATTCCTTATTGCAGAAAGCGATTGATGATTTATTTATTATTCCAAGGTCACCACTCTGAGAAATACATTCCTTTTGTGAGTGTGACCTACAGTTAATAGCTCTTCTGGCTGTACTGAAATGAAGCTCATTCAAAATAGAATAGTTTTTGAAGTTAACAGTAGTAGGTTATACAAGAAATCCGTCTTTGTGACAACTTACTACTTCAGAAGTAACTGAGCTGCTGACACTGTGATAGGTGCTTAGCCTGCTCAGCCAAGATAGAGCTTCCCTTCCAAGTAGCTGGGCTTACTAACGAGGAAACGGTGGTGACTTTGAGTAGTGATGTACCACCGTGTTTCTGATAACCTTTTAGTTGTCAGCTGCACGGTGGCATTGTTTGAGAACTGTCTTAAGTCATCTTCAGCTGAGTGGTGCAGCTGATACCCCTGAAGGAAGGGATGCCATCCAGAGGGACCTGGACAGGCTGGAACAGTGGGTTTACGAGAACCTGAAGAGGTTCAACAAGGCCAAGGGAAAGGTGTTGCACTTGGGTTGGGGCAATCCCAGGAATGTGTACAGACTGGGAGAAGAACTCCTTGAGAACAGCCCTGCAGAGAAGGACTTGGGCGTTGTGATCGATGAAAAGCTGGCCATGAGCCAGCAGTGCGCTCTCGCAGCCAGGAAGGCCAATGGCATCCTGGGCTGCATCAAGAGAGGGGTGGCCAGCAGGGAGAGGGAGTGGATCGTCCCCCTCTACTCTGCCCTTGGAAGGCCTCACCTGGAGTACTGTGTCCAGGCCTGGGGCCCCCAGCACAGAAGGGATGTGGAGCTGTTGGAGCGGGTCCAGAGGAGGGCCACCAAAATGATCAGAGGGCTGGAGCACCTCTCCTGTGAGGAAAGGTTGAGGGAGTTGGGACTGTTCAGCTTGGAAAAGAGAAGGCTCCGGGGAGACCTCCTTGCGGCCTTCCAATACTTGAAAGGAGCTTACAGGCAGGAGGGGGACCGACTTTTTGCACAGGTGGATAATGGTAGGACAAGGGGGAATGGGCTAAAACTGAAAGAGGGGAGATTTAGGTTGGCCATCAGGAAGAAATTCTTCCCTGAGAGAGTGGTGAGGCGCTGGCACAGGCTGCCCAGAGAAGCTGTGGCTGCCCCATCCCTGGCTGTGTTCAAGGCCAGGTTGGATGGGTTCCTGGGCAGTTTGATGTAGTGAGCTAGTGGCTGGCAGCCCTGTCCACAGCAGGGGGCTTGGAAGTAGATGATCTTTGAGGTCCCTTCCAACCCAAGCCATTCTATGATTCAGACCTAAAAGCTTCATACAGAGAACACTCTTGAAACAATCTCAGTTTTGTGTGAAGGTAGTTCCAGGTAAAGTTGAGTGTCCTAGTTGTAGATACGGTCTTAGTATTGAACAACTTTCAGCAGAGCTATGGTTGTACTTCAGAATGTGGGTCTGAGACACTGGTGGTGATGAGGTCTGAGTGGCTGGCATGTTCTGTTGCTATTGCCTTTGCTAATTTCCCTATCTTTAAAGGTAAGAATTTTGGCTAAGCAAGCAAGAAAAATGCAATAGATTACTTAGTCTTTGGATGTGTTTCAGATGTTACATATTCCTTAGAATAGTCAAGGTTGTTTTTCTTTTTCAGCTTTAAACATGATTCCAGCATAGTTAGCTTCCTTAACTTTGATTTTTTTTTTTAATGAACACTTATTCCTCTAATTTTTTCAAATTGATAAGTACTTTCAGAACAGTATTTCTAAAGTTTCCTGTGCATTTTGCATGTGAAGTGTCATGGATAGTGTTAAAATGCAGCTTTTTGCACCTGTTCACTATCATTTAAAGGTTTATGAACCATATGAAACATCATTTAGAGCTTGAGAAGCAGAGCAGTGAAAGCTGGGAAAGCCACACCACGTGCCAGCACTGTTACCGTCAGTTTCCCACCCCATTCCAGCTGCAGTGCCACATTGAAAGTACACACACGCCTTACGAGTCTTCTAGTAAGTTGGATTATATCACGTTGAACCTTTTTGTGACCGAAAATGTTAACATATTTTATTTTGCTGTTTAATAACTTCAGAATAAACCCATTGTACTTCAATAGCAATAACCTAGAGGATTTATGCAGTAGCTGGGCAGTTATTCAACTGATGTCAGAGCAATGTATCTGGAAAAAAATATTTTCTGAAGTTGGAGGTTTTTTTGTTTTGGTTTGTTTTGTTTTTATTGCAAGCTTAATTTCAAGAGGTCATGTTATTTAAGGGTCTTGCACTCCTGGCTTCCTGTAGTTGTACAGAGAGTTTCATCTGAAGAGTAGAAGAATTGTTAATTGTTTCACCCTTATAGGTTTATACAGTTCATAGATACGTAGGTACTGTAATTTATTGACTTATGACCGCAATCTAATTTTTTAACTATTTTTTTCTTGCTTTTCACTTTTTTCCAGCTATTTGCAAAATCTGTGAATTATCCTTTGAAACAGAACAAGTTCTCTTGCAACATATGAAGGACAATCATAAGCCAGGTGAAATGCCGTATGTTTGCCAGGTATTTCAGAATGACTGTTTTTTATTTAGATTACACCCCTCCACACACACAGCCTACCTTTACTGTCTATAAACTTTTAACAAGAAGTCAAACTTCTTATTTTAGGTGTGCAACTACAGATCCTCAGCTTTTTCAGATGTGGAAACACATTTCAGAACAGTTCATGAAAACACAAAACATTTGCTATGCCCATTTTGCCTGAAAGTAATTAAAATTGGAGCACCATATATGCATCATTACATGAGGCATCAGGTAAGTAGATATTTTCTTGGTGCTAGAAAAAGTATATCTGTCATGAATCTGTCCCTTCATCTCTCTTTTTTATTAGTCGTTTATTTAACTAGATGACCATTCCTTGAGACAAGCTAGGGCTAGAATTTTGTTCATCATGACATTCCTGCTTACTCTAGATTGTCTTCCATTTTTTTAAGAAAAAAGGAATATACCGTTGCACTAAGTGTAGACTGCAGTTTTTGACTTGCAAAGAAAAAATGGATCACAAGACTCAGCATCACCGAACATTTAGAAAACCTAAACAGTTAGAAGGATTGCCTCCTGGAACAAAGGTAAGTGTTTATACAGGAAAAACAGAGGGAGCAAATGAAAAAAAAAGTATTGTCAGAGAAAGGATTGGAATAGAGACAAGTGCTTTTCTCCTTTCTTTTCCAAAGCAAAGAAATTTTTGCAGCCTCTAAAACTAAAACTCTAAAAACTCACTTCCTCTTAAAAGAGTTGCTAGAAACAGCTCATGGTTTCCGCCATGTGATCTGTATATGTTGTTCTGTCAGTAGTCCAGTCAGCACTGCCCCTGTCTTGAGCAGTTGGTTAATTTGTCGCTTCCCATTTATCATTTCGTATGTTAGGAGAGAAGCAGAGAATCCAAACGTTGATCTGTGGAGTTAGCATCATTTCTTCTGACAGGCTTTTGATATGTGGAAGGTGGTGGCAAAAATCACGTAGAGTGCAAGATGATTCTCTATAGACATTATGCACTTAGAACTGCGTATACCATGTCTTTCTAGCTGCTGCATTTCAAGAGGGGTGGGAAACCAACAATTTTCTTACAAGTATGTTGTGAAGAAAACTTGGTTTCGCTCCAAATATTTAGATTTTAGTCCATGTCTTGAGAAGGAGCAATTTAGACTAGGATTTGCCTGTAGATTTAAGAAGTTTTTCCTACAGTCTTCTGATGAGTTGTGAAGATTTATTTCCCTTCAGTTGGAATGAAGGAGAAAACGAGCATTCTGTTTAGCTACTCACAATTGTTTTTCTCTAGAATGACTGTATTGTGTTGAAGGACGATGACTGAAGTTGTTGTCTGTTACTTGGTAGAATGTAAAGCACTGATTCTGTATTCTGTGATGACACCAGTATTCTAAAGGTTTCGGGGTCTTTGTGGTCTAGTAAAAGCTTAGCTTACTTTTTTTTAAGATTTTGGTGTTGTGAGATCTTGGCAGACTGTAGATGTTAAAACTGAAGAGCTTGGAACAAGACTTAGAAGCTGAACTTCTTCTAAACTAGAAGTATGGGCAAGAAATATTATTCAGAAGCCAGAATTTGTCCTTGGAGGGTCAAGGATGAGGAACAAAAATTATCTGAAGTGGTTTGACTAATCATGAGGCAAGAAGACACAGGGTTTTTGTTTAATCCAGGAACATAGATTTGTTTGCTAGTCTTCCTAGCAGGGCTAATTGATCAAACCCTTCTGTTTCTTTTCCAGAGGTACTTGTTCTTGTTTTTTTTTTTTTTTTTTAAACCAGGATGTAGACAAATATGGGTCTGAAGAGAGAGTGTTGTGCTTTGTCATGGGTAATTATTTCCACCAAAATGAGGGCTTTCTAATCATCCAGTAGACCACAGAGTTTAGGTTTACTCTAGTCAACGGTATTTTGTATTTTTCAGAACAATCTTTATAGAGGAAGGTCTCATATGTTGTGTGAAAATAATTATTTCTGTCCTAAAGTGGCTCAAACTTTGAGACAAATAGAAGTGGGAACTCAAAAAGCTTAAACGTAATCGCAAAACTTTTAATTTCTTACTTGTAGGTTACTATTCGAGCATCTGTTGGATCTCTTCAGTCAGGATCATCTGTTAGTACAAGCACATCCACATTTCAGTTATCACCTAAAGCTAAGAATACAACCACTAAAAATCATAGCAGATCTAATTCTAATAAGTCAAAAGCAAAATCAAAAACAACTACAACAAGGAAGCAAAATGCATGGACCAACAGCAGCAGCAGCAGCAAAAAAAAAAAAGTAACAAATACAGCATTGCATAATCTAAGGTAAAATATCAATATTAAAAATATATTGAAGTATGCTTTGAATATAAATATCTGATTATTTAATTATTTTTCAATAACTTACAACATTTAACAACTCGATTTTTGCCAAAAAGCACACTCAGACTTTCTACATACTGATACTGTGTTTATAATTCTGAATCTTCTTCCTTCATAATTTTGTTGGTGGTGGACTTCATGATGGAAAAACAGATGCACTGGCAAGTTTTCTGTTCTAAATTTAGATTTTTTTTCTCTGCACAGAGCCCAGGATTATTGAAATACTGATGCACCAAGCAGATATTTGTTGAAAAGCGACCTGTG
The DNA here is from genome assembly GCA_013399715.1 of Alectura lathami. Classification (NCBI taxonomy): domain Eukaryota; kingdom Metazoa; phylum Chordata; class Aves; order Galliformes; family Megapodiidae; genus Alectura; species Alectura lathami. The sequence goes on from VXAV01006571.1 coordinate 185,925, forward strand.
AATGGACTTCTTCTGATGGAGTGTTCTTTGCAAGCTTTCTTATGGAGGAAAAAGTATTTTCCTCCTTTAGTTTCTGAAGAGTCTTATTTGAACCTGTTATTCAAAAAGTTAAAGGTTTTGTCTGCCCTAGGAGGTACCTTAACTGAGGAGATACCAATCAATAAAAGAAAAGCAAACTGTGGGGAGAACACTCTCCTTATATTTGTAATTAAATGGTTTTTGCAGTCTTTATATTAATAATTCAATGAGTGTTTTATGGAGTAGGGTATAATTTAATTGGTTTACATGAATTAGTAGTTGTCTTTGACAAAGATTGCAGGTGCCTCCCTTTCAAGTAAGGTGCTAACACTCACAGAATGTAACTGTCCATCCAACTGTAAACATCCGGAAATGGCCAGCAAAACTGGAGAAGAGCAGGATTACATTTTTGATCTGTAATTACTTCAAAGCTTGCAGAGAATACTGGGGAATGGGAATACCACATGCTTTCGTGCTCATTGTGACAAATGAAGCATTTCTTTGAAATTCTTTTCAAGTACAGAAAGACAACAGCAGTAGCAGCTGAAATCAGAGATTCTCATCTACAGTAACTTGTTTCCAGAAATGCCCAGTAACAGATGCTTACAATGACTGTAATAAAAAAAAAAAAAAAGAAAACGATATAATGACAATAATTCAAGGAAAA
>VXAV01006571.1:213696-233914 GCA_013399715.1 Alectura lathami
AAAAAAAAAAAAAAGAAAAAAAAAAAAAAAAAAAAACAACCAGCGAGCCATGAAGCTCAGGGGAGCAGTATGACAAGTGCTGAGCTGTAAACAAGCTAGAGAGGGATTTAATTCTTATGACAAGCGCCAGTGGTAGCATCTCACATGGACTCAGCATATGCACACATTTCAGAGGAGGAATCACAGAGGACTTAATGCAAATGTAGAAAAAGCTTAGAGCACATCAGCCTATACTGTTCTAAAAATAGCCTCACAAATCAGGATGAGCTAGGGTTATAATTATCTTGATTTTACAGAGTTTTGCTAGCTGTAAGAGAGTTTCTGGTTTACACTCAAACTATGATTAGACTTTATAATGCAAACTGCAAACTCTTTGGGGCAGGAATCTTGTCATATTTGTAGGACAAATATAAGACCTCATTGGGTGGTATATAAAGACTGAGCTTCTGCACTCAGTTTTGAAGAGGCTTATTTTAGGTCAGAAGCTTGTTGTTGTTTGTGAAGGGAAGAGAACTGAGATGTAATTTGGTATCCAAATTAAATTTTAAAAGCCTCTAATGCACACTTATCCCCTAATTACAGTCATGTCCTTTCTCTTTCAAATATGCTTATAACTACCTAGTTACTTCAACAGCATTCTGAAAAGTACAGGCTGCAAACCGTAACCTGCAGTCTGTACTCAAGCAAATTTTCCCATGGCAGTTCATGAGTTTGTGCTGCGAGATGGAGCCAGTATTCACATAACCTTCAGGCGGGTTTGAGATGGGTAGTGTGCAGCTCCCTGTGCTCCAGCTGCTACACAGCTTTGACTCATTTAAGAAACCAGAGCTGTGCTCTGTTCACCTTAGCTCTTCAGTCAAGCTGCTTCCTTTTCTGCTTTCCTCAGTCTTCCATAAATTAGCTTGTTTACTAGAAAAGGGTTAATAATCCATGGGGAATATGGTTTTTGATTGCAGACTGAGCCAAATTCTGCCATGTTGGGTTGTGGTTAGCTAAAGCACTTTGTAATCGTAGTCCAAATTTCATAGCAAAAGGGGGCAATCTTTACGAAAGGAGTCTTCTGTACCCCATCTTTCTTACTCGCATTGATTGGCAATTGGAAGGATGTAAAATGTCAATTACCAAAGTACTATCATGTTTTAAATAAATTGGATTTAAAATACAGTTTTACAATGCAGACTTTTCTGTTTTTAAATGTGGTAGTTCTTTTTCACAAGTCTGCAAATTGAGTGTGCAAATTACCCTTCATTTTTATAATGTAAGTACTCAGTTTCAGTTGTTTCTAAATGTGTGTTTTGGATTTGGATTACTGCAAAGGATTGAAAATGACTTTTCATTTGCAGTTGGTATGAATGACCTTCGAAATAACATTAACAGGCTTGGCTTTACAGGGAGAATAGTTTCCTGCCCTTAGCATGAAAAGCTAAAGCTGGTCTTCTCACAAATACAGTAATATCTTTTTCTGTTTTGAAAAGAGTTTTTTTTTTAATTCTGAATCTTCTTTCTAGCAGTTATCTCTTAAGAAAAAGTAAGTACAATTTAAGCTCATTTTATTTTGAACATAGCGCTCTAGTGATTTGCAAAAGAATAAATGTGCATTGTCTTCTAGGAACCTGTAATTATTTGCTTTACTGATCTAAAATTACCTGGATGGATCAGTTAGGGGAGAAGAGCAAAATATAAAAAAAAATATCAAAATCCTTTGATTCCTAGTGGGAAAATTTCTATAAACCACTCAAATATCTGATGCTTTAAGAGAGTCTTGTTTTATGGTAATTAATGGAAAAAGGTGATTGAACTTAGATTTCGTCTGCTTTATTACTGAGCCTCACTGACCCTTCCAGTGCTGTAACTGAAAACAAAGACCAAGCTGCTGGCTTATATAGCTACTTGGAATAGCTTACAGTTTAACTCCTGCCTGTGCTACATTTAAGAGTGAGTACTGCTTCTAGTCCTCTGGCTGCATGTATTGGTCTGAATGCTCAGAAGGTTAAAATACTACATCTTACTTTGCTTCTACAGAAGAGAGATTTCTCTTAGTAAAAGACAGAAACTCATTCTGCATGATGATGACAATTACCAGAATATAAAATTATCCTAAACTCATTGGCTGAGTTTAAACTGTGCTACATTAATTTCAACCCTCTGTGGATACACAGCCAAACATCAGTAACCCGCAAGATTTGTTAAAGGCTTTACTGTTGTAATTCCCACTGGGATATTTTAATGACAGCTGTTAAAATTCTCACACTTCACATCCATATTCCCTTCCTCGTAGACACCTGTAATGGGTTTCATCTGTTTTCTTTGTTATTCCCTCTGCTCATTTAAATGTAATGTGCATTTCTCATCACACCACTGGATTCACTTTATATGAATTACTGAAATGCACAGATACGTGTGTACACACACATCCCAGAAGAACAGAGGATAAGATTTTGGTCTGGAATATCAAGCTGGCTAAATAAAAATACATCACTAAAATCCTCGTGCCTTTCTTTAAAACAAAAGAAAACTTGTATTGCGTGGCCAGTAAGGTGTGACCATTCGAAGCTCCTCCTGGGGTTTTTATCTTCCCTATCCATTCAAAAATGAGTGCTGTTCCAGAAGTGAAGAAACTCATTCCGTTTACACTTTTGGTGTTTTTTTACCAGTCACAGGGGTCTCTCCTCCAACCCTCTCCAATCTATCTCTTTTAATTTATATTGGGTAGAATCAAGGCTTTGCTAACTTTCTTGTGGGGTGGATTGGTCAGATATTTGGAGGGTGTTGTATTGCCTCAGGGCTTATTCTCTTCCATGACCTTTATTCTGCAAATGATGAAACCAATGAGAGTTTCAACCTGGTACCTAATTGAGATTCCTAACTGAGAATCTTCAATTTAGGTTAACTCAGGGTGCCAGCCTTGTCTTTGCACCTGAGTTAACCCAAAAGTAACTTGGGTACAATGGTTGGTAAAGCTGAGGCAGGGTTGCTGAACAGTCGGAGACAGAGGTTAAACCATGTGGAGTTTTCTACTGCCACAGCTGTGTTTCTTACAACACCTGACTCTTCACAATGTGAAGTCGTGTTGGTGCGTCTCCACTGTACTGTAGGCCCAGCAGGGACCACAGGGTAGATGCATCTCACGAATTAAAGGTATGAGATTAGCTGAGATGTAGTCATTAAGAATCTAATCTGCAGAAGATGCATGCTGCAGTATTGGTCAAATTCAATTTCAGTAGGAAGCCAGATGTATCTTATTTAATTCCCTTTCTCAGTGAGCAGGGAACAAAAGAGTAACTAATGCAGGTGAGTCAGTGCAGACACTTCTGAAAGCAGCGGTGGTGCCCGCTTAGCTGAAAGGCAGGCCTGCTGGCAGGATGGCTCTGGGTGCTGTATTTGCTTTTACAGCCTGTGTTTGAGGCTGGCAGGCTTTAGTTCGTCAGTCAAGCACTGCTTTAGGGATGAAGCGATACACTTGGGTGAAGGTGTCGTCCTTGCAGCTGTTTACAAGGGTAGGGGTTACGTGAGACTTTGGTAGATGGTGGAGTGGGCTTGTGAGGAAAAAGGATAATGCAAAGATGTGAAATGGTCCCCTTGAACAAGCCTGATTCTACTTTGCCTTGATTTGTCTTGATTTTAGCAGCTTAGGGAACTAGAAATAACATTCTGCTATTGTGACAGTGTAACTTTAACCTTTTAACTCCAACACTTGTTGTTTTTCATCTGCACTACAGCTGCATGCAGAGGCCCAACCCAGATTTATTTTGGTAATTTTTATACCTCATTAACAAAAAAAAAAATCCTATTAAGAGTTTGCAGTGAGAGGTTGGAGAAAGGCAGGATTTTAATGGTTCAAAATCAGAAACAGGGAGAATAAGCAAATTTCTAAAATTCATCCACAATAAAAATCAGCTGAAGCAGGGCTTGTATGGTATTTCTGGCAGAGCTAGAAAAAAAGAGTTTCAGTTTCAGTGTTCTGATTTACAAGGCATTTTCCAAGCATGTGGCCATGGTCTAATATTCAAAATACACAGGGAGAAGCAGCAATCAGATAGAACAGAAGATTGTTTTGGAATAGTACCAACAACTTCAGCGTTATCAAAAAAAAAAAAAATCATACAATGTTCTTCGTATGAAGAATAAAGGTACGTTTGAATCTTGTTTTTATTTTGGATGGTATAAAACTCCATCCTACTTGCATATTTAAATACAAAACTGTTGATGTATTGTAGAAGGCCTTTATCTGACATGCTATATACAATTCCCTTTGATTTTAGGGTATCTACTAATTAAAAATATTGCTATTTTTAACAGACACTGACTAGTATAAAAATGTTACCTGTGCATCAAGCATAAAGAGTAATGTTGTCTAGTTATAATGCCTCAAAATAATCTTTAATGAGGAAGGGTATATAAAATGCACAGAGCAGGGTAAAACAGCTACTAATACCTTCATTACTGTCTGTCAGAAAATGACAGTCCTATCAGTAAATGAATAAGCTTGAAGGAATAAATAGACAGCTTATAGAAATTGCTTTCACAGTGATCTCTAAACACAGAAGATGAAGTTTAAGCCTTCAAATTTCAGTGCAGTTACTTTGGCAGTAGCAACATATGAGTATCTTAGATGTCCAAAATGTTTTTCTCTTTATGTTCTGTAGTTAGGGGTTTGCAGAGTTTCTTGGATTTACATATCTTTAGAAATACTATTGGCAGGGTTACCAGATTTTAATTCCTATGTCGTGCTCTGTTTATTTTGAATCTGTACGTAATGTTTAACGGAGAAGCAATAAAGGCAGACTCAATTTCTGATAAATGATGAGTATTTATGTACCAGATTTTTTTTAAAGTGCTTGCCAAAACTGAAGATGTTTAAAACAGGTCAATTGACAAAAATGAAGTAAGAAACTCATTAAAATCTCTACAGAAGAGTAGTAGTTTTCAGACTTATAATAGCTTAATTATTTATGGCTTTGGAAGTAAAATTTGCCTGCTGCTATTGGCTTGTTGAGCTTCGTATTCCTGACTGTGCATCAGATCCTGTGCTTTTAAGAGGATGCTCACTGCTGTATGTAGCACAAGATCAGCAAAGGCTGAAAGCACGGTGACTTCAGTAACAAGAATGTGTATCCATAGTATTTCTCAGGAGTCTAGGTAAAGTTTCTCATTTTGCTGTGTACGCTGGGAAAGACAAAATCTCAGCTTAATGGTTAAGGATAGAAGTCTGAGATGGGAGGAGGAGGCAGGAGAAAGTGAGGAGTTTGAGAGGCACGTTCCAACCTTTACTTAGTTATGACTATTTTATCTAGCTGGAATTAGCTAAATGCAGGTACATTTGTTTTAATGTTCTTATCCAAGCAGTCTGTCCTGGTACTTTTTACTTACAGATTGAATTTTGGTGCCATCATCTGTTGAGAATGTATATGACAACATGGGCAGATTAGGATCCTAAAACCTGTAAGTTTACGGTTGCCTGTTTCACATGTAACTACAATACTTGTACTGACAGGAGGACCTTATATATGCTGTTCAAGGAAAAGCTCTATACAATGGAGCAGCCATTGTCTGTTTTGAATATCACCTGTGAAAACTAGTAAAGACAAGCAGAAGTTTTGCAGGGAGATGAACTAGGTATTGTGAACTTTATAACAGTAAAGTTGACTTTTTGTAACCACTTTGTCAAAAACTGCAGGCTTTCTTGGGATTTTACAGTAAGATTGTGTGCTGTACTTGTTCTGCTGGGAAACTTCTGTTTTGTTAATGAGTTTCTGACCTGCATGAACAAAACTAATTGAAAGCAGTTAACACTGACTAAATTCTGCAGCTCTAGAAACTGGAGCTAAAGCTCCCATTCACTTTTCTGGGAATAAACTGTTCCGCCAGTGTGACTGGTTTCTTTGCTTTGCCAATGGTTGTATTTGGATTTAGAAGATAGTCCAGAGACAAGAAGCTTCAGTGGGGGTCTAACTTGCTGGTAGTAGATGCCTACAGCATATCGAACTTCTCAGGCTGTGAGGTGAGGTAGTAGGAGGGTTCCTTTCTACATCTGTAGCTCTTTATCAGCGGGTGATAAGCTCCTCTCCATCCATAGCCTCAGTTTACCAGTTTAATGTTGATTGGAATCCAGCAAAAGAAGCGAGTGTGGAAGTGTTGGAGAGATGTCTGGAGTCACACACGTTAGACAAAGAACAATACTTGGTTATTCCCCAGACCTAAGTTCGTGAAGTCTATGAGTGAAAGTCTGCATGTGAGTTGATATTTTTCTGGTAGCAGTCAGCGGGGAGGTGCGGACATCGCCTCGCCCTTGGGTAGATGTAACTGGCAAGTGGATCTGCTTCTCTCTGCTGGCAGTAGCAGGAGTTTAGACAGGCTCAACTGGAGGTGCTGCAATAGTGGTCTGCGATTTGCTAAAAATGAGCACACGCAATATATCCGTGCTGTGGCCAGACTTCTGCTGTAGAGAAAGAAGCTGCGTGATGAATATCTACAGAACCATTAGCGACCAAATATGTGCATCGGTGATAACTCAACAGAAGATCTGTGCTGCACTTTAAGCTGCCCAGGTGAACTCAAAACTTGTCACCGATTTTTGCACTCTCTTAATCTTCCTGTTTATTCTGTGCTTCATTAAAGTCAATCTCTGCAGGACAAACTGTCACTCAGGCTAGGCCTGTCCTGCTGTCTGCAGTCTCCGGGGAGCACCCTTCATCCTGATAAATGGTCTATTAGGAGAGCACATGTCAGAAAGAAACCCTGCTTGAAGCTAAATAGATTAGTCTCTTCCCTCTGAACAATCTCAGTGGAATGGGGTAGGCACGATCGTTAAAGCGGATTTAGAATAAGACACTTCTTCCTCAGGCCAGCAGATACAGATTAGTGCTAGTAAATTTTTAAAGGGAAAACCCACAGCATGAAGCTCTTGCCACCAGAATGGACACACAAGCTGCTGAACTTGACTTGTTATTGGCTTTTTGGGGAAATGCTGGGGAGAGGAGGATGAGCTCAGTTGTCTTCCTCTGAGGTTAGCGGGCTTTCAGCAGATTCCAGGCTCCATTCTCCTGCAGGTCCTCAGAAGCAGCACCAGGCTCCTGAGGCTGCTCCCTGCCTCCAGCCGCTGTATTATGAAATTGACCGTAGTGGCCAGGATCATGCTTTAGGATCCATACCTCTTATTGTGTGAACAGAGATTTAGCACAGCCCCAGGATCCATAGCGCCTAGCAAACTTAAAGGCTTGGCTGAGGAGGAGGTTTTCTGTGTACGTATGAAACTGTGTGAAGCGTGGCTCCCTCTAGTGCTGAAAGCCTTGCCTGATGGTTTTGTTTCTCCAGAAGAGGCTGCTGCTCCTGCAATACTTTTTTTATTTTTCCTCCCCCCTCTGGCTTCCTTTCCTGCTGGTGGCTGGGGCAGGGCTGGCCAGGTGCTGAGCAGCCAAATGTTGCCTGTGACCAAATCTCAGTCTCTGCAGGTGAGCATGTGAAAAGCATGCAGTGCTCAGAAATGCCTTTTTTATGTTCCTAAACACTCTCAGAATCTCTTCCTTTTCCTTTTGTAGGCTTCTCAAGTCTTTGTTCGTAAGAGCTGTTCAAAAATAAAAACAGAAATAGAGCATGTATATACATATGTCTTTTTACTTCACTGGAAATCAGAATGTCCTCAGTGGTTTTACAACACTGGCTCTTACTTTTCTTCCAGTACTTTCCGAACTGGTGCTTTTGGTCAAAAGGAATATTCCTTTTGTTAGGATAAGCTTAGCTAGACCTCTCTATTAGTAGTTTTACCACCACATCTCTCTGTATTACTGAGTGGGAATGAAGAGGAAGAGCTTTTTCTCACTTCTGTTTGTCCTGAGCAGCCTTTTCTGTTAGCAGAAGTGTCCCTTTCTCCGGTCTCGAGATTATTCACCATGCTGTGGATGTTTGAGCTATTGCAAGAGTGCCTGTGGGGAAGGCGAAGCATGTGCAAAGAGGAGACAGAAGAGACCCTGCTTGAAGGAATTAACGTGCAGAAGCTCTGATTTTTCACCCCTGTAGGACCCAACAGAGGTCCAAATGAAATGTCTCGCTTCGGTCAGCACTGAAGAGGTGGCAAGTCTGTAGCAAAATGAGATGGGGGGGATGCTGCCAGGCTCTTGATGAGGAGTGGCTGTTGCCCGGGTGGAAGATAGAAAGATGATGCTGAGAGATGCTAACAAAGGAAGATAAGGCTTCTGGTAATGCATCTTCATGAAAGAGGAAAAGGAATTAAAGTATTAAAGAGCAAATTCAACATTATGATAGTAATAGAAAACAAGAATCAAAATATGCATGTTAAAAGCTTCTGTAATCACATGATGTTATTGTCTCTAAACTGCATCTTGTTTTTTGCAGCATTAATATATGCTTTGTCTGCCTGGGAGTATGTGGTAGACAATGATGGCAATGATAGTACAAAAGTTGAAAGAGTTAACACAAGGGAAAGGGAGTTCTGGAAGACTCTTCTCAACTCTCTTTTGTAGTTAGTTAAATGCAAATCTTTCAGGAAAAAGAAGTGTCCAAAATCTGATAAATATTCATGTTCATGAATATGAAACTGAAGTTAGAGACATTCTGGAGGTTGAGTCATACAGAAGTCGTCCAGGAAAACAGAACATTTCTGGTACTTTTTTAGGTTAAAGGAAGAAGAGCAAATAGCAAACTTAAAATAAGCCAAGGCCCATAGTGTACTTTTGGGTCTTGTAACTGGGTGCTTCAAAAGTCTTCTTTTAAAAATAAACTGTGTAGGAAAAAGAAACCCTTTGGTTATCTTCAGGCAGGCCTAAGCAGTACAGAATTCAGAGAGCTATAATTAGTGCAGCCTTCTGCTTTGAGATCTGTGAATGACAAGTGCCTGTAACAGCATGGTATCTTACGGTTAGAAAAGCAGGTTGTTGTGACGTCTGGGAGCAGGTCATCGTGCACAACTGTGGTCTCAAGTATGGTATCTAGAAATGTCACGCTGTTGTGAATGCACTGTTTCAAATTCAGTGGAAGTAGCCCTGCCTGGGCTGAGATCATCTGCCAGGACTGAACACTCTGATGCAGACAGGCAGAACAGCTCATTTTCTGTCTCTTAGTAAGTTAGTGCATCTGCAGCGTGGCTTTCACTCCCTGGGCAAAGCACAGCTAAGATGTGGCTGTTCCAGGTGACTGCTGAGAAAGGAATTAAACCTTGTCCCAGTGCTGGGGTCCTTAGGAGTCTCCTTGCTTTCTTGTGTTAGTCTTGAAAAGAGTGTGAGACTGCTCCTTCACCTGAACAACTTTACAGCATGCTATGAATGTGTTAATTATTTACTTCTATACGTCTAAAACTTACTTGACCTAGTTTAAAAATGTCACTGTTTTCAGAATATCAGCAACAAAAATATTTCCTGAAAGAGGCCTACAGGAAAGCTTGGGTGCATTCTTACTGGAAGTGTCACGAATGTCATGTTATTTCGTGGCTTTATTTTTAAGCAACTTAACTACTGCATCTACTTACCCTTGGAAGATTACCAACTGGAAAGGATTCTAAACTTTGTTCAAGGAAAGTTGGCATAGCATAAAGAGAACTCAGAAAGCATCTTTGGGATGTAGGTAGAGGTGACAGCAGTGTGTTTTAGCATTTGTTCTGTACTAGTATTTTTATCTTCATGTTTCTGTTCTGTCTCATGAGCTCATTACAAAGGCTTTGCATGTACATTATGACATAGGTTTATTTAGCATTATTGCTATATCCTTTGCTTGCAAAGTCTGCCTACTTTATTGATGAATTATAAATTTTTAGCAATATTATTTAGAAAAATGTCAAGAGATGTCTAGATTTTTTTTTACTCAGATCAGTTTAAATTACTGTTCAATTGTGAGATCAAATACAATATAGTAGAGTCTATATACTACCTGAATGGTTACGTAACATTGACTAGGACTGGCCAGAAGGTTCATATTCAGGGAGAGATTCATGCCATTTTGGTGTGAAAAACAGTATTTTTCTCACTACTGCTTTAGAAAAAAGAGATGAATTCCCTGATGCAGTTTAGGGCACAGAAGGTACATTTTTCTACATCTAGGACAGATGGCTATTTGGAATTATTTAAGGTCATGTAATATTTACGATGTGTTTATAGTCTCAACTCCCATATTCCTCTTTGAAAGCCCAGCATGAATGTTTTTTGGTTGTTTTTTCCTACTTGAAGCTGGGGATAACCTGCTGCAAAGCCCCCTGACTCTGTCCCTATGTTCAAGACGTCTGGAAAAGGACTTGTGCAGGGGTCTTGTCTCCCATCCTACACCTTAGGTCCGGACCAGGTTGGACACCATTCTCCTCTCAGGTTGTGTGCAGAGTAGCAGAGTGCTTTCCCATCACTCCCTAATGCAACTTGGGAGCTGAGCAAGATGGGTATTTGCTTGACAAGCTGCCTGGAAGGCAAAGAGAATCTGTTTTTTGTGACCCATATTTGCAAATATTGACACTTGTAAGAAAGAAATTGTTTTCCCCGTTTTCCCCTTTTTTCTCCAGACTAGGTTATAAAAAAACATTTATAGTCCTTCAGGAAACTGGCACATTGCATAGCAAGTAGGTCAGAATGAACTGTTATTTTCAAGTTGGTTTCAAAAAAGGGGAAAATACTTGGTGAATCTTGCAGACTAAATAAAAAGAATTCCGTTTTATGCAGCTGCTAGTGAGGAGTCTGATGTCAAAATGCAGTGGTATGTATAAGTAGTGATCAATAGACATGAATTATTTAGGAGACAGGATAAAAATGGGCGAGTATCAAAATAGAAGCAATTCACTGTATCAGCACTGAAGAATATGTATGAATTTCTAGCAAATTTGTAGTGACATGTTTGAGTTCTCAATTTATGTGCATACAAACAAAGCATAAGTTAATATTTCAGTATCTAAATGTAAATAAGTTATATGAACTTTAACTAAACTGTATGAGCAAACTGTTAAGAATGAGGTATTTTAAGTTAAAACATCTATGGTGTATACAAGTAGATGTATCTGGCCCGGTGGTGTGAGATAAGTGGTGCCTGTAGTTCAAATAGTAAGCATCTAGGGGTTGTGCGGGGTCCGTTAGGGAGCAGAGGAATTTGACAGACTACTAGATTTTAGAAAACCTGGAAAGTAGAGAAGGCAATTTAGAAGTGAGAGCTCTCCCTGTGCAACTGGTAGAAGGCTTTAACAGTGCCTTGTGGATAAAAAATCTATAGTAGAAATGGTGGCAAATGAGGCAGACTCACTCAGGCAGTTTACTCTGCCAGACACCAGATGCTTTTTTGAGGCTACAAGTGACCATTTGAAAAATAATCTTGGATCACACACCAATGGCCAAGCAAAATCAAGCAGTCTCTGTGTTGGCAAAGAGGAAGGCCCATTTAATTGCATTGGGTTGCTAAAATTCTTCAACAGTGGATGCTCGTGTACTTCCCACAGGCACTATGACATTCATACTTTCTGCTTATTCTGCCTGCAGAAGCCAAGTCCCAACAGTGCTCTGGGATCCTGGAGAAGCCTGGTGAGAAATGTCATTCCAAACCCACAGAGAGGAAGAGGAGTAATAGTCCTCAGGTGCAAATGAAGAGAGGTGAGGCCTATGAAATGTTCTGCAGGAAGGGAAGAATGGAGGCCAGGAAATGGAAATGCCAGAACGGGGCCTTCAGGGAGCAAGTGTCTGTCAGGTGGTAAGAAAATACCAAACAGGTAACTGAGAAAAGGGGGAGTCCCTCTGAAAAGACTGAAATGATCTGAACTTACGGTTGTCTATCTGTTGTACACATCTGAATAGATAGAAGGATAGGAAACTTTTTAGTACAAATTAAAGGGAAAACAAATGTTTGATTTAGATATTATTTATTTATGGAGGGAAAAATGACATGCATAAACCTGGGAGCGAGGTCATGGCCCTGTTCCAGCAACTGGCAAAACCCCTTTGACTTCAGGTCACGATCAAGTTTTTGACCCAAAGTTCCTGGTCATTCATCACCGTGTCATACAAGCATCACCTCATTGTTAGAAATCAACGGTGAGCCTTCTGTTGTGTGCAGCTATATACGTGCATGTGGAAGTGCTGTATTTGTTGCACTACGACTGGCTCACATGTTGCTGTTCCACTGAGGCACAGGCAGCCAGAGATAAATAAGACTGCGAGGCTCCTGCCTTGCGGCACAGCACTCTGTGGCTGGAGCATGGTGCCTCCCTCTGCTCAGGGTATCCCTGGGGGCAGTTTGCCTGGGAGCAGGATTTACCCCCTGGATTTCAAAGAAAAGCCTTACCTGACAGGCTTTCAAGGAATGCTTTTCTCTGAAGAAATAATTCAAACCTTCAGCTCATTCTGGAGTGTTATTAGAGGCCTTCATCACTGTGCTGCAGATGCTGGCTTCCTTGTGCGTGGAGTGAATTAGTGCTATGCTTCAGCTGGATTTCATGATTGTGCTATCCAGTCAGTATTAAAGTCCATTCCTGCCGATCGTTTGAAATTCCAACCTGTTGTGAATGCAATGTTATGCTTCGTGGGAGCTGGTTCGTTATGAGAAACAATGTTTGTATGGTAGGCTATTTACCTCTTCTCTGAGAGGGAAGGGGAAAAAAAATCCTGAAAATCTCTGGATAGGTTCCAGTTCCAGCAAATTACTGATTACTTAATATTATTTGCCTCAAAGGCAAAAGCATCCTGTGTCTTCATTCTGCTGCTGGAGTCGATCGATTTAACAAGGCTGTTCAAGAGAAGACTACTGCATGACTCTTACCGTTGGACACTGAATATTGGGCAGGCACAGAAAGCACATCTCTGCCTCCTCTGCCTGTCTGGTTCTTACCCTGAGCCACCACAACCTGCTGCTCGTATGTATGTGTTTTGCTGAATAGAGGAAGCATGTGCTTATTCTCATTTTCTAGCTTCACTGAAGTTTAAATTCAGAGTATCCAAGTTCCTCCTCCTGCTATTTCCTTCGCTTCCTTTCCAGTGACACTATTAAAACATCTCCTGCCCTGTAATCGGGGGTACAAGAAGCATGTTGATACTGCTTTCAAATGTATGTATTACCTAAAAGGCAAGGCTACATAAAATGTTTTCCAGATGAATTTGGGTAAAATTTCAAAAATGGATATGAGGTGGGAATTTCTACCCAATAGTAACAGAAAAGTAGAAACTGTCTTTACATATCCTGTAAAGTTCTTTGTGTCACCGACTTCAGATGGTGTGCCCTTGTTAAAGCACTAAAAATGTTCCCGAACTCATTGCAGTGAAAACCAAGTTCAACAGTGGTGTTTATCTACCAGGACAGCAAAATGATCACCAGTTCCTACCTGAGTAACAGGAAGGTTAAGAAAAGTTCTTCAAAAGGTGGACTTCTTTAGAACAAGGGCCAAAGGAAGAAGGGGGGAGGAGGGAGCAGCTCTAAAAAAAGTTACGTACAAAGAAGCCACGTAATGCAGACTGCAATGCCTGAACATTATGAACTGCAGAAACTCTATGAACACATATTTTAAACGCTTAGTCTATTTTACAAACTATGTACATTATTCTGCTAAATAAGATGAATTGGGATTCAAGAAGCAGCACATCCTGACAAATCTTCTCCTAAAGGCATCCATTAATATAAATCAACAGTAGCAATTTTGTTTGATCATTTATTTGCAAGAATCATTAAGGTTTATTAGCATAATTATTCCCTGTGGGACCTCATGTCACATAAATGAAAAATGACATTATCAATATTTAAAAGATAAGTGTGTAATGTTCAGAGTGCTTAAGCAGTACTCTGCAGGTGGTGTCCAGCTGTAGCAAATTAGATTACGTTTGATTTCTAAATTGTAGAAATGTAATTTCAGTGCAACTGTTCATTTCAAAAAGTACCACGTTTGCTTATTGTGCAAAGCACAAACACAACCGAACCGAGTATGGGGCGACTACATTACAGTAACGGTGTGTGCTGGTCTTCTGGTTTCAAGTGAGCAACTTGGCTTAATATATCAAAGGTGAAGCAAATGTCTTTTACTGGTGAGAGCCCTTTTGTTTCTTTGTCATTTTTACTTTTTACAGGTCTCTCTCAGTGAAACAAGGGAAGAACCTTCTGCCTCATTCTTCTATCTCCTTCCAAACAAAAGAGTAGTTATAGCGTCGTCTCATCTCCTCACCTACACAGACACAGAGAAGGGCCCTGCTTTCCTGCAGCAGCTCTTCAGCCCAAATCAGCTGCTGCCTCTGTACCACTCTGTGCTCATCTCAGTACTGTGAGTGCACTTGGCTTGTGTGAGCATTTCTTGAAGCAGATGGAAGGGGCTGAATGCACAGCAAAGCCACTCGGGTGAGATTGCCCTGGTCCTGCTCTGAGGCGTGGCGTGGACTCCGCACTCACAGCCTGCAGGGCAAGGGCGTGCAGGTCTCTGAAGGATGCCAAGGAGGCTGGAGATAAGAAAAGGGTATGCAGGAATATAATTAAAATGATTTGTGAGAGGTCAGGTGAGTGACCTGCTTTCTTGTGATCGGTTCAGGGGAAAAACTGTGCATCTTGGTTCCTCTTGCTGCTGCCAGAGGAGGTGCCACGCAGAGCAAGAGCACACGCTCCTTTGGGGCAGAGTTGCCAAAGGCAGCGCAGACTGGCTGCCATCCTGGCTCTGCTCAGCATGAAATCTGTTGACTGAGGGAAGGGATGGGTCAGAGTGAGGTGGGAAGGTAAGCACAGCTTTGGGGACTAGGTGAGCCCCGCTTCTGGGTGACACACCCAAAGCGTGCAGAGCAGTAGGGTGCGAGGTGGGGAGTGCGGTGCTGAGCTGCAGCCCCCCAAGGAGGCCTCTCGAGCCTTCGCCATGGCTGCAGGCAGAGCTGTGGACCCCCAGCTCTGCAGCCCCCCACCACCAGTGTGCCGCAGCAACCAAGCCAGGCTGAGAAGCAAAAGGCTGGGAACGCCTCAGCCAGGCTGCTGTGGGCTTCATCTGGTCCATAGCAATACAGAGGCAATTCACCAGTTCACTGTGAATTTTTTTTTTTTTTTTGTAAGTTGCTGTTTTGTCAGCAGTGAAATGTGTCATTAACCATTGTGCACTCCTCTTTTCTCTGAAGGCTTTTGAATAAAACATCAGGGAGCATGCTGAAGGTGCCTCAGGACTCCTGCAGATGTCCCCACGCGGGCAGGGAAGCGGAGCTGCAGCAGCCCAGGGCTTTTTGCAGCACTGCCACAGCTGGCTGGCAGGACAAAGTGCCAGTGTGGGAGATGGACACAGGCAGCAAAATCATGTTCACGTTGCTCTCAGCCCTTTTTGGGACTGATGTTTGTTTTCTGTTTGTTGCCCTTCAGCTGTCCTTCCCACAGTTCAGTGATGTTGTGGCTTACAGTTATAGTTACAGATTAGCTTGTTAAATCCTTTGTTAGATGCTGAATTTTGAACATGTCATTTTTCTTCTCAATTTTTCCCCTCTTGCTGAACTCCTCTTTGGATTTCCTCAGCTATTTAATTACTCACAAATGTTAAAATGAACTCTTTGAAGTTAATGTGTTTGGTGGTATCTTGCCAGGACGGAGGGAGGTTCTGCTTTCTTCAAGCATGTTTCTTGGTGTTGTCTTTTGCACTCAAATTAAAATATATACAGACACCTGGGCTTGGTGCTTCCAACAAAGTAGGCAGCCCAGGGAGCCTGTGCCATCTCATCTTTTTATTAAGTTCACCTGAACTATGGGGGCTACTATAGCGAGAAGGAGAAGAGTAAAGCTCAGGATTTGACAGATTTATCTCACTCTCTCTTTCAGTATTGGAAGTGATTAATCTTCCTTCCAGAGATGTACTTCCTGATGGCACTGCATTAAAAATACTGAAAAGGAAAACGTGACCAGGCAGAGTGCTTAAAAGTCAGTCAGAAGCCGAGGTGAAGCATGGTGACTGGGTGGGGGGCAGTGACTGCTTTCCCTCTGAGACGCTCGCTTTCCTCCACTCAGTTGGGCATCTTGGCAGATGGCTGGCTGCAGGCTGCTCACTTGAATGCCTCTTCTAAACCTCATGCAGAAAACTCCAAAAAAAGATTGGAAAAAAGTAGTATCAGTGCAAGTCTAGCATTTAATCTTCATTTCCAAATTAAACACTACAAATGGAGTTGTTATCTTGAGGGGCACTTCTTGACAAATAAATAAATCAGAGCTCACAAGTAAAAATCTGAGTAACCTGCATACAGCCTTCTTGATGAGCTTTTACAAGTAGAACTTCTACAGCCATAAACATTCAGATTCTCAACTAAACGCCAGTGTTAATTTTCATCAGAACGAACTCAATCCTTTTGCTTGAACTTCTGATCTCAATCCGTTTTCAGTTTAACTGAGGGGACAGGATTTTGAGTGCAAGTGGGTAGAGCTCTTGCTACACGAACCAGGAGTGTCATTATAGCAGCAGTTTTAAGAAATTCTATATATAGAACTCTGGGTTCTGCCTCAGACATTTAGTTAAAAAAAGTGATTACAGGTGAAGCAGAAAGCCTGATAGCTGTAGCTTGTATTTTCCCCTGTGTTTGCTAGCTGGATTAAAAAGAGCATAGTGGACATGGTGCTCTAATTATTTTTTAATCACTGAATGCTAGCAAAGTTCTGCCAAATGCACAGGAAAAATGCCCTGCTCCATAACCCGAGCAGATCTGCTATCCAGGCAGCCAGCTGGCAGGAAAGCTCAGACTGTGCTGTGTGCTATAAAAGCTCATTTCCCAGCTCACTGAATGGAACACATTCCTGCTGGACGTTGTACAAAACCTGACTTATGTTGGTGGTGTAATCGCAGGCTTTTCAGGATACGAGGCGCACTAGAACTGCAGCACAGATTAAAATAAAGAGAAGCTATAGAATATATAGGGCACTGACAAAACTACTAAGCAGTGTAAATAATGTTGATTGAATGAAGGGATGCAGAAAGGCACAAACTTGGTACTGGTTGGAGTGGTAAGAATGGGACAGAAACCACAGGGAAACAGAAGCACACGATGAAGAGGAAGAAATAGCCAGTGAGCCTCAGGGAGTCTCCCATCTTGACCTGAACAAATCCTGAATGCTGGCTGGAAAGAGACTTGAAAGTGAGTGAAGAGAGTGTCCTGATTCCCTGCTTTTCTTTGACAGTGTCCAGATGAGTTCGGTCTGCATGTTTCAAGAAGCACGTGCTTTGTATGCCATGGTTCATGTGGAAACAGAAATGACAAGGATTGTGTGGAGGTAAGATGCTGTGGGGTGAAAAATGATTTTGTCAACACATAAGCCTAGAAGGGACTACCTAGTCCATCTGCCTGCGTGAAAGCAGAATCAAATGAAGTTGCACTGCCCTACAATTGTTATGTTTAAAGATACTCTCTACAGAATAGCTAGAGAGTCTGTTTTGGTCTTATCCTGCCCTTTTAACTAAAATAACAATTATTTTGCGTCCAACCAGCAAAAATCCCCTTTAGAAGAAACATTGGAGTGTAATGTCACTGTGGAGTAAACTTCAACTGTGGTCTTTGGAATTGACATGTTGAGTTGTTTAAAAACTGTTTCCTCAGAAGAACGGGTGGGCGCTTTAAGAACTTCAGTAAGTCAGTGATCATTATTAACAGGAAATATTAGGAGCTCGGAGTTGACCTGGCCCCGTGTGCTGTATATGATGCTGTGGATGTAAATTGTAATTGGTTCTGTTACATCAGTCTTGAGACTCTTACAGCTTTTACTCTTGACCAGTATGACTGAACAGAGATGGAAACCCAAAACAAAACATGCTGCCCTGAACGTGAGTTTCTGTTCGTGTCCTTCTCCAAAACATCCTTCCTGGTCTGAGACACTCGGTTTATTCTCTTTGCTTTGAAAATTCAGTGCTACAGCTAAATATTCCTAAAACCACATTTTCTCATCAGGAACAGCTGTATTGTTGCTGAACATACCTGAAGCACTAAATATTTTTGTTCCTTGTAGTATTGTTATTTACTGTCCACAATGTCATAAGTAAAAGGTAACTTCTGCCTGCTGCTGCTATAGGATGTATTTTCCTCATTACTGCAGAATAAATAAAATATATATATTCTTAGTGCTCAGATTTTCTCGACAGTGATAGCCCCTTAGCTGCTAAACCTGCTATCCCATCCATCAAGGAAAGCAAGCATTAGTTTCTCTGTGACTCATTTAGGTCTTTAGCAGATCAATACCAGTGCTCAGATGTTTCAGACTCTTCCCTGTTAATTCACATTTATCTTTTCATCTGAAGAAGGTAAATTACCTCTTGGAGACACTGTGTTATCCCCAGTAGTGGTTTATACTGTTGCAAAGTCAGCATGACCCACAATCTTATCTCAGCTGGAACGCATTTGTCTCTGTCACGCGGTATGATCATCTGGTAAAATGCCCTAGAAAAGAGGTAAGCCTGCAAAACGGCCTCACCTTGTTCATTTAATGACCTTACCTGCTGTGCGCTTCTGCATCGCCTTTAATTTAAGCTGCTGAAACAAAGGGAACCTTCCTTATCCCTTTACTGCTCCGTTTTGTCATGTTTATCATCAGCAAACCTTCATTTCTGCAGTGATGAGGTGATCACTAGATGGTGACACTGAGGCTGAGAACCAAATCATGCTGTAACATGCTCTGTTAAGCCTGAGAAAGGGCTGCTGAATTGAATGCTGCCTTTGTGCAGTTGGCTGCTGGCTACCTGATGCTTTTCAGGCCCTGGGAGTGTTTAGGGCTGTTAGGAAAAAGGAATGAGAAGCAGGTCACTGACCAGTAAGCTGTAACCAGGCTGCTGCAGGAAGAAATGCTGTGTGAAACAAGATCTTGGTAATTACGCAGCTGCGACTCTTTCCAAACTGCAGTAAAGTAGACATCTCAGTATCTGTTATTCTAAGAACACATCTGACTGTAAGGAGTCTCATACAGCTGGCTGCAAAATGAGTACATTTTTATTCTGTTCTTTCAGATGCGTTGAGCAATTCTGCCCCAAGATTGGATTTTATGCTGCAAGTGTTAAATTTGTACATCTTGAAAGGACATAAGGAAAAGGTCGGTCCACTTTCAGCACAGTGCTGGATTTCTTTGCAAATAAGAATCTGCCACAGAGGCCCTGCTAGGAGCGGCACAAGCAGATGCTTCCTGCAGGTGGAGGTGCATCATCCAACAGAGATGACCTTGTTGGGAGAACGGGACGTGCCAGGGCAGAGAACAGGAGCGCTTGTCCAGGTGCGGCTGCGCTGCCCACGTGTCTGCACTGCCAGCAGGTGCCCAGGTGACCCAAACTGGGGGTCAGGTCTTTGGGGGGGGCTGAACAGCAGTGCCCTGGTAGCTGTGGGGAGGCTGAGACTGATGGCTGCAGATGGACAGAGGGGAAGTGCTGGCTGGATGTAAGGGGAGAAAATTAAAGGCAGTCAGTCGAGCTTTAGGACAGGAGTCTGCGGTTCTTGGGGAAGCTCTCCAGAAAGAAGAGATGAGACCAGCAGTTGTATTATATTAGGGGAAATGATTGTTTTCCACATTTAAGTATTGATGAAAGGAGTTGGGCAAGAGTATGCGGTTGTTTCTGTGGGGTTGTCTGGAGTGTTTTCCCCTCACCAACGCACCGGGTGGTTGCACAGGCTGGGAGGTGGCTCTCCCTCCTTCGGACGTCTGCGCGCACAGTGTGTCCTTTAGTACGTCCACTGAGCTTGCTTTACGCTGGGGAGAACTGGGCGCAGTAACTGCACGCAGACTGCCGTGAGGTACAAGGATAAAAGGACCCTCTGGCTGTGGTTTTTTTTCTTCTTTGCTCTGTAAGCACACTGCAGCAGATCTGAAATGTGTGGGAAATCAAGGAAGAACGAGGCACTGGGGGCTGGACACCTCAAAGTATTTTCCATGAGGGAAGCGTGGGCTGTCCCTGCTGTGAAGCAAGGCTGCTTCCACACACCAGCCACCTCGTGATTCGAAGGAGGGCTTTGTAAACTGACTTGTTGCCCTCCAGATGTGCATGTTTTTCAAGCACTTTTGGGTTGTCTCTGTGAGTGCCTCGCTCTGCTGCAGACTGAACCCAGGTGTTCTTCCGTGCTTGTTCTCACGTGTGGCTGTTCCAAGTGAAGGGCGGGTACGCGAAGATGCAGTTAGGCAGCCGAAGGCTGTGAGTTCCGTTAGGGAGGGGCGGGGAGCTGACTTCATCCTCCTTGGGAGGAGAGAACTGGTGAAAGAGGCTGGGCAGAGCGCGGGGAAACCGCCGTCCGCCCCCGAGCCGGGGCACAGCCCCTCCGTGAGGCGGCTCCGGGCCCGGCCCGCGGCGCCC
>VXAV01006571.1:239323-252817 GCA_013399715.1 Alectura lathami
CACTAAGTTGGTGCATGAACTTGTAAGATTTGGAGCTAGACTTTGCAGCAAGTTAATTTTCAGTGTAGATTTAATTAAAACTCAAATGTGCCCTATGTTGATGCAATTTTCTGCTTTGAATTTACTGTTGTAAGAAGCCTTGGCTATTTCAGTGTCCATGCCTCATATCCGTCCCATGGTATCGATTTCCTGCTTTGTTCTGTTCTCTGCTTCAGCACTGTACCTGAGCAGTGTGTCACACTTCCTAGTACTTCACTCAAAACGGAATGACAGGAAAGTTCTCCCTAATTCTGAAGTCTAAGTCTCCAATACAACTGCAATTACAACACAACTAAAGGTGGAGAAAGGGCCACAACCCAGCCAGTGCCCCCTCTCAGCACAGTTTCTTGATTCTGCTAAACCTACAGCTGTGCTCTGCTGCCTGTGATCACTTCCACTAGAAGCAGAATGCAGACTGCTGTCTTTTGTACAGTGCTAAATTTACAGCCTTTACTGCGTTCTCCTCCTCATTTGCCTGAGCAACAAAGGCAGTTCCAGGTTAACACCAAGTACAGCAATCAGAAACTCATCCTTTGTGTGTTGGTGATAGTTTTCAGAGCTGTTTGCTTTTAAAGGTAACGCAGGTTCCATGGATATAAGCTATTACATTCACTTCCATTAAAAAAAAAATCAGCTCAATTTGTTTCATCTTCTACGGTGCTTCTTTCTCCTTACTGCAGGGAGTCCTCAAAGGTGAAGATGACATTAACATGCTTGGTGAGGAATTTAGGCTGGCTTATCAGAAGAGAAGAGGGAATGAATTTTCTGAAGAGAGCTGAAATTTCCACTGTCAGCTCTCCTGGTTTGCCACTAGATGTCACCTGATTGCTACTGAAAATTGCCATCTGCTGTTGCTGGAGCGAGGAACTCCTTTTATTGTCACGCAGTCTCCATTTTAAGACTGGGGTTCTGAACTGATGAGCAGCTCATTTTATTCAAGCGTTTGTTGTACTTGCCTTTCCATTCAATAAACTGCTTGGTACGGATTTTTCAATTACCCATCAGCGACATAATGCCACGGAGTTAAGGATGGAGCTCTGTGTTCTGTGTTTTCTTCAGCAGCTCTACAGAAACCTCAGCGTAAATGCAGAGGAGTATTACATAAGCGACTGTAAGATTATTTTATGCACTATTACATTTAAAACAGAAAAGATTTACCTACATCTGCATTATTCTATTAAGTTACTAACCAAACTGTAGCTCTGCGGATGGAGGGTAGCTCTGAGTTCCTTGTTGCACTGCCAGCTCACATTACTTGCTGGTGGGATCGAAGGAGAGGCAATTCTCATTTTCAGCTTGGAACCACTGCTGACAAGCTTAGCTCAGTATGTAACCTTACTATTTGCGTGTCACGTTCCTGTTAAGTTACTCTTTGGGCAGAATCCACTGCAATAGCTGAGGTTTGACAAAGCTTCCTAAGACCAGCATGGACTTCTATTGTTCCTGTTCGTTAATGTACACGTGAAATACTCAGCTAATCTACACACAAATTTTTGTCTAGTTCTTCATTACAACAATAATAAGATCTTCAAGGAGACAATGCTTGGAGAGCACCTGAGCTTATGGAGCCACCGCTCCTGACTGTATCCACAAGCAGAATCTGATGGCCACAGAGAGATTCTGTTTTTCACCTTGACTCAGTCAAATAGGAATTTCAAACAACACAAGCTGTATCAGATGATAGAGTTATTCTGGATATCAAGGGGCGTGTACGTTTATGTCACTCACTGTAAGATTAACAGCTAAAACAAGTACTGAGCTGCCAAACCAAAGATGTTTCAGGGAAGATCTGTTACGGAGAACAGACAATACCATTTTCCACACACAACTGAAAAAGGACATGACACTTCTGTTGCAACAAGGAATTTTCTAAGACTGAACACTGGCTTCTCTTTGGACCAAATATTACCTAACAAAGGGTTGTGAATACTAAAGCAGAACAAACTGATAATGAAGTTCACTTGCATTCTGTGCCTCTTTGCTCATTACAGAATGAACAATTTGGCTTGACACTTCACTAGCAATCTGTATTTCAATGATATTCCAAAACAAACCATCAGGCTTTTAAAAGTTGAATGATTTCAACATCAGCAAAATCAACAGGATCAATTCACTGCAATATATTTGTTAACTATTAGCAAACAGTGCCAAAATAATGTACCACCTCATTTGTATTTCAAACAGAAGGGTTTTTTTATTGAATCAATAATTTCTCCACTCAAGAGCTTTCATGAATTCCTCTTCAGTAAAAGAAAGCATCCTAGCAGCTTCAATGTGCATCTCAAAAAAAAATAAAAAGCAACAATCAGGAGCAGAAGGTAAAGTAGTGTGAACGACTAATGCAAAATCCTGAGTAACTGAGGAGGCTGAAGGGGACTTCAGACCCATCATTCTGTGGCTTTGATGGATGTTCACCTGCTTGAGATGAAGTTGCTGTTGCTATTTTCTGTGAAAATTATGTTAGGATCATAGTAAATTTTGTGGTTAATATTACTTCCCATCTAGTAACACAGGACCAGTAGCTTTTCTTAGTTCTATTACTTTAAAAATATTTTAATGGAGCATGGAAATTACTGGAAAACTGGCAACTCCTGTGGCCTCTTAAAAATGTGTCAGATATACTGTCTGCATTCTTAAAGGCATTGCATAAAACAAAACTAACAGACCTTGGTGAGAGACAGCAGGAGCTGACCACTGCTACATGGCCATGCACCACCCCATGCACGTGTGGTCTGTGATGGCACACGTATGTGGGTACAGCACAGTGCTTTGAATGGAACAAACACAACTCTGACACTTAATACAAGGCTGTTTTCTGATTAAAAATTGTAGTAGTTTTGAAGAATGTCATCAGGGTGAGTGAGGAGGAAACAAGGACTGAATGGCCGGTGCACAGAGCTATCACTCAAAAGGTGCAGCAGCCAGCGATCCCTGGAAGCTCACTGGTCAGCAAATGTCACGTATGTGCCACGTCCTCATCCCCCCACTGAACTATTGTCACCTTACCTATCAACATTTCACCTGGTGAGGAAGGTATCCCAGTGAAACACTTCTTTCTTAGAATGCATTTTTAACAGAGTGGCTGTGTTTTGAAGGAACCAGAACAGTTCATGTCTGCAAGGTATGTGATTTTTCCCTCTACATATACAGACACCTTGTCAGTTCCCAAACTAGAAGAAAGTGTGTTATTCCCACAGATATTATGACACCCTTATATCTCTGTAAAGCTCAGATCTAACTTCCCTAAATCCCTTTTAACATCTCTATGAGCTTAAAGCAAGCAGAGAATGGGCTGAGGAGACCAGTCTGAACACCAGCAACCACTTGCTGCCAGCTGTAACTCATCCTCCTACTGATACCTAATGCCTTCTGTTTTTTTGTTTTTTTTTTTTTTTTCCCCTGTTGTTCTCCGTGCAGCATATCCTCACCTTCAGGGTAACTGTGCCTGCCTACATGCATCTGAATCTACATGGCTGTACCACACAAGCGACCCAGGCTGGGTTTTCCTCATTAATTCAGCAAAAGGCTGGTGTGAAATAAACCTCAGGTTCTTCTGGTGATTACCTATACCAGCCACATGTGAGCTTCAGGTGCCCTTCCCAGCCCCTTCTGCTCCAGGTAGAAAAGGCAGCATTAGCACCATTCTCCTTCAGGTCTGTTCTGAAAGGACAACAGCTAGCAGCAACCTTTTTCTGTGAGTATCATGTTTTTATTAACAGAAGGTAAGTGGTTTACTATCTGCAGTTCTGATATGGTATTTATATTTTTTACAAGATATATTTAAGTTTGGTGAAGTTTATCTGATGCTGTTTTTGGTTCAGTCAAACAAATGCTGTCCCTTGATGCCCATTTCAGCATCTCCATGTTCCAGAGAACCAGGTAGCTCATGTTCAGAGTATTTTTGAGTGAATTTCTTCTGGATTCTGTAACTGCTAGAAGAAATCTTTCACTGGAAGTGCATGAGCAGCCCCAGTTCTCCCTCCAGTTACCTATCCTACTTGGTTCTGTGTTGGAGATGTACTCAGAATTCAAGGGTGTATTTCCACATGGTAGTTCTCCACTCTTAGGGTAAGCACATGCAATCTCTTTTATGAAGCTGCCACTTCACACAGAAATGTTCTTTCTCTAGGGAGGCTCAACAACTTCAAGTGTTTACAAAGTGTCTGCTGATCCATGCAGCACTCCAAAGGGTCAATGTTTCATTTTCTCATGGTGAAAGCCAGCCCTTCTAAGATGGTTCTGCTGAAGTTACCATTCCTTGCTTGCTTTATCTAACAGCTTTGCTCTGAGAGTGCAGAAAGAAGAGCCTTAGCCCTGCCACTGATACGTTTCATTCAACCACACTGACTTGCACTGATAAAGATTCAGCAGCGAGCAAACATGATCTTAACATTATGGAGTGGTTCACAGCTAGGCAATTCTGAAGCCCAGAGCTCTGCAAATCTCCCCTGCAGCCTCAGAAAGAAAACTGATACAAATGCTTGCACATGGTCCTAATGCAATTCTTTCTGTGAAAGGTGTGTTGGAACACTAAGACCTAAACGTATCGGTAAGTGGAAAGACTTTTTGATTTGGGCAGGATCTTTTACTATATACTCTTTAATTTGCTTTCATGAAAACTTTTCAATTTGTTCCAGCTTTGTACAGAACACCTCAGAACGTAAATACAAAGAAGCAATATTAGTAGAGGAGGACATACTCTTAGAACCCAGTAGGAATGTGGGGCTGAAATGTGACGGGCTTAATCCTGAGAGGGCACTATGTTACAGCTGCTGCTATGACCACTAATATGCTGGAGGAAAAAAAAAAAAAAAAGCCCTCACATGTTAAAATGGATTCTACTGACAGAGCACCACAGGGAGCTGTTGTCAGTACCTGATCAGTGTTTTTCCTTGAACAATGATACCCTTGGTCTCCAAGATTGTCAGTGGCAATCTTTCACCATGACAGAATATGTTCCAGGTTAGGAATGGAGTCGATTCAAAAGAAGATCAGCCTTTAAGTCAAGATGTTAGCAGTATGTGCTAATGGAAGTGAAGCTGCTGTTCCCTTGCATTGAAAATTCCTTGTCCCGGGGCTCTAGTTTATATATTGCTTGAAAACAGACAAATTTAGCTAAACATTACCTGAAAGACAGTACCTGGGTCCTTACCTTTTCTCTCTTTAAAATATCAATTAACTTTAGCTGCTTTTTGAAACCTGTCATTAGCTCTCCTTTTTGTTTCTGCAGTTTCTTGTTTTCTGTTTTTAATTCTTCAATTGTTTTGAGTTCTTGGTTAGCTGCGTCCTACCATGGGAAGAAAAGAAGAAATGTGTTATTCACTCAAGTGAAGCTTTAACCAGACAAACTTGGCATAACATTGTAAAATTACAAATGTTGGCCACATCAGAAAAGAAATTGGATGCATCAAAATATTTTCTCACCAAAACTTACAGAAAATAAAAACTCAGAACATAGCATTTACTGGCTTGTATTGAGGAACCACAAGACAAATTAATATTGTGGTTTGCCTGTGAGTATATCAGGTGTGTAAATGTACTTCCCTCTCTTTGTAGGGGTATCTCATTTAAAAAAAAAAAAAAAAAAAAGGCAGAAACCAGGCTATGATCTTATTCTATGCATTTCTTCCTGCAGCAGTACCATCAGAGCTAAGTTACCAAGCCCCTTGGTGCCGTGCTGTAAGTTACTTCTGGGATTGTCGGTAAAAGATGGCAAACGTCCAAAGCTGATCAAGCCTCTGGTCCCATTCTAGCACTGAGTAACCACTGACTGAAACTTCTTCTAAACCACTGTACCTTGGTGCTTTGCTTCAGTTTGTTCAGCTCCACTTTATACCTTTCTGCTTCTTCCAGGGCCCTGTTTAAGCGAACCTCTGTTGCACTCTGACTGCTTGCAGCCTGCTTTTGTACACGCTTTAAATTCTCTAACTCCTATGAAGGAAGCAAAGATGGAAACAAACATGAACCGTGGTATTTTCAGGTATACCATGTAAGCAACACATCCGTAGCAAGGCTCATCCATGAGAACTTGTTAGCAGACTTCTGTGGCCTGCAAACAGACTAATAACATTGTCTTTTTTCCTTGTTATGAATCTTGAAAAGGGGTCAGTTTTCTTCTAAGCTCTCCTAGAGTACTGTGGAGCTGATCACGTAAGACCACAGGATTGACTGAAAAAAAATGGCATGCCCAGCCCAAAGAATGGGGAACAATATGCTGCTACATCCAACCTGGGCCAGATTTTGGAACACTGGCTTGTATTCACAGCTGCTTCTTCACCTCCTTCTCACAGATTATCACATGTAAATACCAACAAGAAGTTAGAACAGCCTGCTGAAGATGCCTCAGGGCAGTAACTATTTCATCTAGCAGAAAATAGTTCATCAAGTGTTTATGGCAGTGATCAAAACAGTTCCCTCTCATCTATGATGATAGGATTTCATAGTGCTGTAAGTGGGGAAATAAGAGAGACCAAGCTGAGAAACACAGTAATGAGATTAAAGATCAGGGAATATAGATAAAAGACACAGGAGAAGAAATAAACAATTCTGGCAGAAAGAGCACATCTTGTCATTTGTGGAAAAGAAACAGACTTACAAAAAAGATTTTGGGTACAGAGAGACAGATTCTTTTAACTAAATCAGGGGTCAGGGTCGGTCTTAACTGTTAACCCTTTACCCCCAGGCTCTCTTGTTTCTGAGTATTAAACAAAATTATTTTCCCCTGCTGCCTCGCCGCCTCCCCCCCCCATCCTCTAAAGTAGATTTGTCATGATGAGGTCTGATAAGTAACCTTGACCACTTCCCACTTCTCGAAAATGCAACAGATTAGGAATAACTGAAGCAAACTGAAGGAAGTGAGGCTGGTAGTCCAGAGCAAAGACAGCTGAGGAAAGAGACTGTATTCTGGACATGGCAGCTGTACAGCAGAAGGAGATAAACTTCTAATCACAACAGGCACATCATAAATAGTGGGATAAAATGACTTTGTTGGTCTTAGCCCTATGAGATGTTCAGCAGCATGAGTACCACTATGCAGTGTTTTCCTGACAGAATCAACAGTTAAAACCTCCAAGCATCTGCACAAAAACAACACACTAAGTATGCTTTAATTTAAAAATGCCAGAACATGGTAACATTAAGATAAAAGCACACCTATAACAATTGCCTAATTCAATATAACGAGCTGTAACGAGACTTTGGGCTAAGGGTTGTGTTCTGTTTTCCCCATGTTTATGAGAGAAACATTCTCCTGGTCATACCACACATCCTACACGGTTCTGTATGCATTACAGGATTTTCATGTCAACCTCTCTATCAGTCAGTAGTTTAAGAAAAAATTGTGCTGCTTTTAGATTCAGTTCCTGACAAACCAAGCTGGGTGGGAGGCCATCTGCTGTCACTAGGCACATCTACGATTCTGCTTACATGGCCTCCAGCAGGAGCCAGGTTCATTCTGGCACATCCCAGTCGCAGCGGCGGGATTACAGACAGTGCGTTGTAAGGAACACGGAGCTACCCTCACCCCCACCTGCAGCGAGCACTAGCGTGAGCTGCAAGTAATCCTTTAGAACTTTCAACAGGTTCTGCAGTTTGTAACAGAACTATCATTACCAGAAGCCACTTTGAACTATAATTAAAACCAGAAAAATAAAAACAACCCTGTATTCTTCAAGATCTCTTTACAGATTTGACAGCAGTTTCTGGAAAGGCTGTTTTGTCTCTTGCAGATCTTTCACACAATAATTTAATTTTAAAATACGGACTGTGACTGTAGAAGCAGAAGAAAAGCAGTTAGGAAAATGTATCATTTCTTCCTTCTACAGAGTGATTAAGCACTTCAAGATACAATTTTTAAAACTGTTACCAGAGATGGAAATGCTGATGGAATGTTTGCTAGGACTCTGTGAAACTAGCCTGAAGAGGGTGGTTTGGTGCTGTTTTCCTTCTCAGGAGGTAAACGAGACTGATACTTCAGTACCTTTTCTCGTGCAGTGACCTCCTGTTGCAGTCCTTCACTTCTTTTGTTGGCTTCCTGTGATAACATTTTGTACTTTTCAGTCTGAGACTGCTGCAGGCTGACTGCCCGCTGCAGCCTTGTCTTCTCTTCTTCGGTCTCTTTAAGCCGAGATTTTAAATTCTGATTTTCATCATCCTGTTTGACAGCAGATAGCAAACAGAAAACATTGCAAGGAAGCAGCAGAATAATGTGATAGTAATATATCTGTACTTTTATTTACAAAATATGTATTGTAGGTATGAAGATAATCACGTCTGAAAATGATGTTATTTTAAAATGTTTGGATCTTTCACTGATGGAATTCACAATACTTTTGAAAACAAGCCATCCATTTACCCAGGCAGTAAATCAAAAAACAGAAATATTTTTCTCCTTATTTAATTTTCTGCAGTCTTCTACTTGAGACTGTCTTGTAGTAATATGTAAAACATTTAATTTCCCATAATCCAAAGGCTGTGAGAACTATCAAACTAATCTAGAACAATAATGGCACAGGCATATTCTCACATTTCTGTGGGGATAGCTAAATGCACACATTAGGAAAAATTCAAGGAAGAAATAAGAGAATATAATTACTAATAAATCAATCCTTTATGTTTTAGGGGATTATCTGGTTTTGACTTAAAAGCCAGCTAATGTTCCAGCACACATGAAGCACTCAGATACAAGTTTCTCTTGACATCAAGTGAATCCTGTATTAGCTTCATGACCTACTGGCAATTACATCCCACACTGAGCCTTGAAATTGAAAGACATTTTCTTTTTATAACCTTTTAAATACTGGAAGTGAATACTAATATAGGTTATTTCAGAGATAGATTGGCCGTTCACTTCTTTAATAAAAGAAACAAAGGCACATACAGAAATGGAGTTGCGATAAAAACAAGTCTCTCCTACCCTTCCAGCCCCAAAACCTTCCTTGAATACATGCTTCTCACATGGGGAATGCGTGCTGTATCCTAAGTGTTCAGTGACCACATGCACCTCAGAACTCCCACTTCTTTACAAGCTTTTAGTTCAAGATCATGTTTATACAGAAACCACTATTCGCAACTCAAAATTCTTATGAAATTAAAAGAAATAAAAATCAGAGCCTTAGATCTTTACGAACTGAAGAAAAAAAAAAATCCCAGCAGAAAACCTACATAAAGGTGAGGAAATTCTGACTGTAAAAGGGGATATAGTCAGTCTTTATAGATAAGAAAACTCAGCTCTTACCTTCTTCCTGCATTCACACAGGACACTGTCCAGCTCTTCCTGCATAACACGTAACTTTGCCTTAAGAAACCTGATTTGAGCTTCTGTGAACATAAAAAGTTACATTTAATATCCACAAAAAATGGTAACTCAAAGCAGAAAAGAGGCACAACCGATGTAAGAACAATTCATTGTCACCTTGTTTTTAAAAACATGCTATGCTGACAGTTTATGGAACAGGCAAATGAGAACTAAGATTCCTAAATAAATGTTGAAGATTCTAATTCTTAGGCAAAGCTTTGGATAGATTTTTCTTTTTAGTGACTGAACATAGCATCTTTAAAATCCAAAAGACTCATTATTCTCAAAACTGAAAGTTACTGGAAGTTTTTGCAATGCTATACATCACAGCACACTTTAAGCTTGAAGTCAAGGAAACTGCATCATGGGGCACATCTACACTGCACTCAGTCTGTAGCTCTAATTTATATGATTACAACCACAGTTATGTTACACTGCTCACAAGAAATTAAATGTAGACTGCTAAACTCTCCTAATAGGTAAGTAGTTTTTTTTTTTTTTTTTTTTTTTTTTAGAACACTGCTAACAATATTCTATTAATAGAGATCCAACAAATTTAATCAGGTATTGTTACCAAATGCAGTACTTTCTTGCTCTTGGACAGCTAAGAAGTACACTGCCATGGTGACCAAACAGGCTGAGAGTGAAGAGAGCATGTTCGTGTGCTTCCCATTCCCCACGCTGCCCCAGATCACGCACAAGGAACTCCCTCTGAACTTCCATGTGCACAAAGCATGGACACAATGAAGATCAAGTTGAACAACACAGAACAACCATGACTCACAGCAGGTGCAACAGGAAAAGAATAAAGCAGAGGAGGAGTATGGGGGCTGAGTGCAGGGGTCGGAAGGATCTGTCCCTTCACGACTCTGCGATTAGCTTAGCATCGCGTATTGCTGTTTCCCGAGTGAAATGAATCAAGTGTTAGCCAGACGTTCAACATACATAAACACTCAAACGTCTTCTGGGAAAGAAGAAAATCAAGCCAAAAATTCACTTTTTTCCCCATGATTATTTATGTGCAACCTCATCTCCCTTTAGGACCAAGTAAGAAGAAAAACCTTCTTTTTGTTTCACCATAATATAAATTAAGGGCTTTAAGACTTCACCTATAAATTCTACAGAAACTTTTCTTTTTTCCTCACAGGAGAATCCATTGCTAACAGTCCGGAAGTACGAACATAGTATTTAACCACAGGAGGAAACTTACCTGCTCCAATTTCACTTCCAATGTTTGGAATAATATCATCATCTAGACACTCTGGCAGGCCTCCTTTCTCTAGTTCTCCTTCAATATCACTTCTTGTTTTGGCTAAAGGAAAATCTGCGCAGTCCTCCAGTACTGCAACAGCCTCAGCATTTTGTGTTTCCAGATTGATTTTTGAACTAAAAAAAAATACAAGGAAAAAATTACAAAAGTATAGTATTTTCCTGTATCTAATGCAGCTTCATTGCTTGCACTCGTAAGAATGTATCAGTGGCAATGTCTCATTTTCTTTATGTCAAATACCATTATGCTATTCCTCATGATTACAACAGCTCATATATTATCATGTAGAGGCAGAGAAACAGAACCATTTTCTACTAAGATGATTTCAGTACTGTCTCTTTCTCATCCAACAATTTCATACCTAAGTCAGAGTAAGGGAAAGAAGAAGGAACGCTCTTTTACACTTTACTACTATCTTCTGCCCTAAATTTCACTATTTTTCCCATGCCTGTTAACTTCACCAGCTTCCGCCTGGATAGGAAACGTCACTAACCCTACAAGCTGCAAGCAGACATTTTATAACATCAAAGCACACAACGTGTATGACACAGCTGCTCCACAGGGCCTCATGTTTCCCACCACAGGTCTGAGCCCAGATCGGCCCGCACCACTGAAGTGCGCTCTCTCAGGTTGCCCCAGATGTACCTGGAGTGTGCTCTTTAGGCATCCTTTTACTGAAGGGGTTAAACCCAGCTGTGTCAGCCTTGAGGAGAGCCTGCATGGAAAACACTGTCACAATAAGGTAGGTGTTCGGGCATGATTTTAGGTGCTCCATGCAAGTGAACAGAGACAGCTACCTGGGGGAGCTGACTACGGAGGAAGAACTTTGGTGCATTTATTTGTACAGATACAGCAAGATATGAATAAAAATACCCAGGCCAGGCAAAAACAGCAACCAAAAAAGACATGTACAATATACCTTGAGGTTGTTCGCTTTCCCTTACTTCCAGAGTGTGGTCTGTTCTGAGCCATGGATGTAGAAGCACATTTCTTCCTGTTTGGTGGCTATAAAAATTTCCAGAAAGTAGTGATTTTTACTAGTTAGGAATGACTTTTTGCTAGTGTGTTTTGTCTTTTTATTTCCTCCTTTTTCATGCATTCAAACCCAAAGTATGATTCTCAAAGTCTCAGAATCTCAGGAGAGCATCAGATTTTTTCAGTTTTATTTGTACTAATCATGATCTTGCACATTTTATGCCTGTATTATACACATCCAATAGTTACTTGCTAGTTACTTACTTTCACCCAAGTAAATGATCGTCAAAATTAGTCTTCTCTACTGTATTCTGATAAATGAAAGAACATTCTGGAAACTTTCACTCGTCTCCTGAAAGACCCAATGTAATTGTAACTGGAGACCAGTGAGTTGCAATAGTTTGTTCCTAAGCCGCATCTCCCTCTTCCATTTTGTTTCCCTTCCTGTATTAAGCTGACTACTAGAAGACTGTAGAACTGCATTTAGTGTTATACTGAGGAAAGGAAGAAATGAATTAAGTTCTAATATTTTGCACTTAGAGTTCTTAAGTTGACGTTCAGAACACTGAACACCTCTGACAAGTGACAGACAAGCTTTGCAGAAAATAAAATACAAAAATTAAACATGGTGAAAGTCCACCTAGCCATCAGCAGAAGTGCAGAATAAAAATATTGGAAACGCTGCTCCACCTGTCCTTGCAGCACTCTGGTGCGAACATCCCTTCCCTCAGGCTGCCCAGCCATTAAGTCCCCTATGGAACACAGCCTCAGAGACAGAACGAATACACAGAAGGGAGATTAACCAGGTAAGTTGGATACCTTGGCATGTGAACCTTCAAGACAGAGTGGATCTCTGCAGGAAAAAAAATAAATCAAATTCACTGAATGTGTACAGCAAATAAACATTTTTATGATAAACATCCACCATCACCTAAACCAGGCGAGTAACATTTCATTTACCTACCACCAGCAATATGTGGGAACATGTACCAAGTTCAGTCATAAATTCAGTTCTCTGTCTTTCTGTTCTATGTCATTTGCTACACCTGGTGAGTCCAGGATAAGGACTCCAACGTGGTCTCCAATACAACACTTCACTGACCCTGTTCCGGGGAGCACTCAGCCAGCACACAGAGCGTTAACAGCCTTGGCAGGGGACTGGCAGAGTACCACCAAAGGTCACCAGCAGGTCAGGCATTCATACGCTTCCCTGACATTAAATGTAGAAATTAATGCAAAGGAGACGAAGATACAGGCCTGGGTCCCCTGCCTCCCAGAAGACAGTGCTGTGCTACGCTTAGATTGACTGTTGTCCATCGGCACGGGCTGTCAAATGAGTGAGAGATGGGAGCAATTTATAACAAGGTCTCACAGAGTTTTCTGGGAAATGCATACGCAGATACTGTATCCATTTTGCAGATGAAAAAAACAGGAATGAAAGAGCAGCTTTCTTATCTTCTTATCTGGCTAGAACCCACACTTTTTAGCAACTAAATTCCAGGTTAAATGATTATTTTAAAATCTCTTGGAAGCAAGCAGAAAGTTTTAGTGTGTTGCGTACTATTCGAGTTTCTTGTCATATGTAAAATTTCTTTGCCTTTAGAATCTGAGTTCTGTAGATCTGTAATAATGCTCTGAAAGATTACTCTTTTTTTAAACCGCCTTTTAAAGCTTCTATTAATTAGTATTAATTATTCTATTAATTACTATTAATGATTCTATTAACATGCAAGCTTGTATTTGTAATAAATTTTAAATTTTACACACATCAAGTCACCTCAATATTTTGGCCTTGCTGATTTGGGCAAATATTAAATCTTGCCTTTAAAAAAATTTAGACACCCATTCATCAACAAGAATTATCTGCATAAAGCTCAGATTTTATTAATCCAAAAAAAAAAAAAAAAAAAAAAAA
>VXAV01006571.1:257943-281743 GCA_013399715.1 Alectura lathami
GGCGTCGCCTTCGCCCGGGGAACCGCCTGTCGGCGCGCTGCCTCCGAGCCCTCCGCCGCCGCGGGGCCCAGGGAGCGCTGCCCTCGCGGCTTTCGTCCCTCCCTGCCGCCCTCCGTAGCCCTTGGCAAGCCGCTTCCTGGCGCCATGGGGTCCCGAGGGGCAGCCACATTTGAGACCTCGCTGCCAAGCGGAGAAGGTGAAGTAATTGGTCGCGCATTCCCTCGCACAGGCCGTGTAGGGCGGCCTCTGACAGAGCCTGCAGCCCAAGGGCATGGGGGGACGGACCCCTGACCAGAGGCCAAGGATCAGACGGTTCCCAGCGCGTCACTGGGCTGCCAAGAATTTGGGCAAGGGAGAAGGGACAAGCTTTGAGGTGCCATTAGAGTGACTGTTGTACTCAGTATTTATTACAACTCTTCCCTTCGAGCCTTTTGGCCTTTCGTATAGCTCTGTCATCATCTTTTCGTTGTGGCGCTTGTTCCACTCCCACCCCATTTACTCTTCGTTTGCTTTCTCATCTGTGCGCTTTCTGGTTTTTGGCATTTTTGTCTCTTTTTAGCCTTGTTCTCTGCTCTGCTTTTGAAAATCTCTGTTATTTCTGTCCACCACCCACGTCGTTTGATTTTGTTGCGTTTCTCCCTCTCAGTCACCTGCAGGTTCGTTCCCTTTTTCACACGTGGCTCGCTCTCCCCCTCGCCTGCTCATCAGCGATTTTGCCCTTCACACATTTCCAGATGATGATGATGCCCCTCCATGCGCTGGTTGATTCCCCCCTGGCAGTCCTGTAGCCCTGCACTGCTACATACACTGCAGCTCTGAGGAAGGACACAAAAGCAACATACTGAGCAGCATTGAGCCCTGGGGTCAGAGGTCTGGATCTGGCTGGCCTTAACTGGGTTAGTTCAGCAACATTTCTGCCTCTCTTTCTACAGCCGCATACGTATATCTGGCTATCTATACAGGGAGGATACAGTTCTATACCCTGAATTATTTACACTGTATGTGATTTAATGAAGAGATTCGCACAGGGGATATCACAGGGACTTAGCTGACTGAACACAGAGAGTCTGCATAGTTGAAGGATTTCCACAGGAGTATTAGTTGGAAAACAGAAGAAATGCTTGGGGGAGATTAACTTTGAGCACTGAGATGTGAAGTGTAATGGGATAAATGGGAATGAAATGAAGGATGGGACAAATGTGATTAGTGGAAGGCAAAAAATGCAAATATCAGTATAGAAAATGAAAGTGCTTAGGGGTAACATTGGTATTGATACAAAGCGGAAAAAGGCAAGCCTATGAAAAAAAGTTACAGAGTGCTGGGAAAAAAAAAAAAAATCAATCAGGCAAGAATTCCGGTCATTACAATTTTTTTTTTTTTTTTTACTGATAAGAATAGGAATAAGGTAATTGCGCCCTTTTAAAAAATCACGTGCAGAATCTGTGAGATAAGCTTTTGATTTGGAGAAACAAGAAAGGGAGTGTTCAGTAGTAGAAACCAGACCTCCACAGAGGGAAGGACAGATTTTGTTAAGCAGTAGGTTGTTCATTCCAAGAGAGATTAAAGCATCATAACCGAAGTGAAATTTTGGAAGCCTCTATAGTGAGAATTTGAGGATTTAAAGAGAAGCAGAGGATGGCAACAAGGCTGGTAGGATGAAAGCTACATGCTCTTTCCCAACAGCAATGAGTATTTTTTTGCTAAGAGAAGTATTTTTTTCTTTTTTCAGACTGAAATATTTTAGAAATATACCTACTGTTTCTGAAGTTCTCATCCAATATAGCTGTGTGATCATGGCATGTTAAAAAGTCCAAAACTGTTAGCTAGAGGATCTCTTCTAGCTGGATACTCTGGCAACAAAATCACTAGTTGAGATAAAGAGATGAGCGACTGGTTTTCTCACCAGCTTTTAGCTAACTGTTGATAAACAAAAGAGGGGTAATTTATTGTGTCATAAATGATTAAATATGTTAACATTGCAACACAAAGTTCTCTTTGTGTAGAGCCCAGTGAGAATCGAACCATACATATATATTAGGATTGCAGATTTGCACATTTTTCTGTGATCCACAACATGATTTATGTAATATAATTTATATTTTGAAATATTCAAATCCAGTTGTTACTGGATTTAAGATTCAACTACCTATGTTTGAGATAATATGAAAAGATTAGTGTATTTAGATGGGTATTTCTTAGTGAACTTTAAAGTATTTCTGCAGAGACGTAGAAAACAGAAATCAGAGATTGTGTTACATTTTTGATCCCTTACTGCATTAAGGTTTTATCACTTTTATGTTGAACTCTCGTGACCTTAACAATAGTGGTTAATTCTATGATACTTAGTTGGTAACTGGGTAGAGAATGGGCTTATATTGGAGAGGACAACCAATAGCAAGATACTGTCAGAGCTAGGAAAATTTATCTCATTTATCTGCAAGAAAGCACTTGAAAGCATGGCACTGGTATGGTCTAAGATTTATTCAACATTATTTGTTAGCAGATTCCCAGTTTTCATTTAATAATTTTTAAAAAGTTAACTTAAGTATGGTGATTGTAAAAGCCAAATGTTTTTGTCATTTTGAAACAAAATGCAGATTCCAAATGGATCAATGCTTGTCATCATTTTGAGCTATAGCTGGGACCTATTGCTAGTATCCCTCCATGATTAAGGGTAGTACATCTTAATTCTTCTGTAGTTTCCGAGTGTTTCATATTTTTCTTTGTTTTATTGGGTTTCTTTAGGATGATGAGGTCTCAGAATTAAATAGCTGTAACGAAAACGCTTGCATTACAAGTTAAGTGGTTCACTGCATTGCCATTGTTGATCTTCCAGCAGAGGAGGAGGTAGGTCACAGAACAAAAGAGCTCAATAAGTGTAGCTGCTAGGAGTGGTTCAGGGCAGAAGGCTGTGAGTAACTGGTATGTTAGAACAGTTTATTGCAGAAGACAGCTGAGGATCAATATACCGTATTTGCTTTGGATTAGAACAAAGAACAGGCATTGTTTAGTTGCTGCCTATGGCCCTCTTCTGCAGGCACTAGTTTTGTGATCTTCCTTCCCTCCTCCAGTAAAAATAGGAAAGCCTGGGATTTATATATTAAGCTTTTCTCTTTATAATTTTAGATACATTTTTTGCTCATAGTATATTCTCATTGGCTTAAGCAGCTTCAAGATGCCTTATTCCATGCCTCTCATAAAAGTTGTGACGTTTAGTAGAGACCTGAATGCTATCAATGGCTACCATGTATGTGCACGTTACTTGTCAGAAACAGAGGAACAATAGTATTTCGGGACAACGTGTTCTTCCACAAAAATCATTGCAGATGTATCACGCCAGAGAGAGAGCAACGGATCCCACAGCTCCAGTTGTTTTGATTTTGTTTTATTTTAGGCCCGTGATAAACAAACACATGGTGTAAATAGCATAGTGAATGTGCACAAGGCTTACCATTTTTAGACCAAGAATCACATTAAGGGTTTTCTGTATTGTCCTTGGTAATGTGGTAGCACTAAATTCTGTTCAACTCATATATATGAGAGAGGACTGGAGTAAAATAGTACCTCTCGATTCCAAATCTAGAAGGAAACGGCTTTCACAGGACTCACTGCTGCCTGCTGTACCCTCCATACTAGGAGAGAGGGATGCTTTGCTGAGGCAGTAACACACAAACTGTATCGTTCTTTGGTGGAAGCAAGTTTCTCTGACCAGGACAGTCTGTACTGCTGAGATTGCCCTGCTCTGGGTTAAGCAGTCATGAATAGCTTGTTTACTGCACTGTGTTTACATTCTCAGCTCTGAATACTGGTACTTTTCTCAGTCAACACCCACGTTTTTAGGCGAGTGAATCCAAAGCAATCCAATCCACTCTCAAAGGAGGTCTGTGTTACTGGGCTGCCTCTGTTGCAGCAGTGTGCCCCACAGCACTGCCATATCTCCTCGTCCACGTGACCTGAGCTGCCGTTCACACCATGCGTCTTATCTGCATGCTTCACAAGCAGGGCATGCACAGGGAGCCTCACACAGAACAAAAACCACAGCCTGTGCAGGCTGAACCAAATAATAAGGAAGTAAACCAGAGACAGGCTGACTGCAGCACGCTCAGACAGGCAAGGACTGTAAAGCTAACAGGCAGTTTTTATCTATCCATCTCGTCCATCTGTCCATCCCAAATGTACCACAGAGGATGCCAAACTTGCATCCAAAATGTATCATGGTAACCTAAGCCACTGTAACACACCCCCTTCACACTTGCATAGTTTCCCTACCTTAAATTTCTGCTTCATTTTCCTACTTCCAATTTTCTGGAAGGGTAAGAAGAAAAAGCATAAATTTGGAATGAATTGTAAGTGAAATTGAATACTTAGCAGTTTTCTGGGAAGGCAGATTTTTTTTTTTAGCTCCAAATAGCCATCTTGATTTTTACTTTAAAAGGTACAATTGGTATTTCATACTCATATTGTGTGGAGTTCTGTAGTGGAAGTAACAACCAATCCTGACCTCTCCACAGAATGAGACTGAATTTAATAAAGTACATAATTCCTGATAGTGCAAACTCATGTACAGCATTTTCAGACATTGTGGAGCGGTAGGATCTCGACAATGTGTAGCTATTAAATCAATAATCCAGACACTGAGGGAATTCCCCAGACAGCTGTTGGATTTTTTCCCCTAATCAGAAATAATAATCCATGGGTGTTTGAAATGGCGTGATGGCATAGCAGAACTTGTTTGTATGCTGATATTTTCTCATGGCTCCCCAACGCCTCTCTAAAGGATAAAGAAGACCACACTTCATTAGTAGCCGTGTATTTCTTAGGAAAGAGCTGCTAGCTGTTTAGATATATGAAGTCTGCAAAAAATCTTTAGGCCGTACCAACATCCTGGTTTACTGTCAGCACAGCCTGTTACCGGCACTGAGGGACGCTGGCTGCCTGTGCGTTCAGCTCTGTGGCAGAGGCAGAGGAGGTGTGCCTGAAGCGACAACAGGGCTGGGGGATGGGCAAGCTGACCTAGTAAGGCTGTTCCATCTCCAGTGCCTCCAGTTCTGCTTTCATATTGGTTTCAGGTTGATGGAAATGTTCTGTTTGTAGTGGCTGTGTAGACATACACGGTATCTAGTTGCTAGGCTGTTGTAAATTATTGTTTTATCTAGCTGTAACAAGCTTACTTAGGGTATCCAGAATGCTAGTTACAAACATTTTTCTTTGTTCTTCTCTGCTTTGCTGCAGTATTGGAGCTGACTTATTTCTGTGTCATCCTTTCTAACCTAATCCAAACAATAGCCTTGGCTCAACAATTTAAACATATTGAATCCCCAGCCAGAGTAGTTTTTCCTAGTAATACTCTGATTACAGCAGCTTTTATGTCTGAACAGGAAAGGACCTTAAACACTAAATCTCATCAGCACTGTAAAAAATAAGTGGTGAGCATCAGTCACATTTTCTTGAAATACCACAAGTCTTTCTTGGGGCCTAATCCCTTAATCTGTGGATTTTGGGCACTTCTGTTCTGATTACTACGGATCAAAAGGTTTGGCAAATACTCTTCCAGACCACTTTTCAAAGTAGCCACTGTAATATTACCAGGTTATGACAAGTGTATGATTTTTTATTGCAGTAAAAGCTGGTATTTTTTTCAGAGGGAAAAAGAAAACAACAAACCAACCAACAGAAATTGAAATAAGACAGTGACCCCCTCTCCCCAAGTTTTGTTTTACTTATTGCAAACCAGAAATAACATTGAGCTAAATATTTTCCTAAATATTTTTCCTTAATCATTAGAACTAAGACCGCCAGTTTACATGTTAACT
This sequence comes from Alectura lathami, assembly GCA_013399715.1. NCBI lineage: Eukaryota > Metazoa > Chordata > Aves > Galliformes > Megapodiidae > Alectura > Alectura lathami. Next base: position 263,757 of record VXAV01006571.1, read on the forward strand.
TTTCTGTCCAACGAAAAAAGTCCTATTTCACTTAAATTTAAGGGAGGCATGAAGCGGCTATTGAGAAGAAATCACTTTTCAAAGAAGGAGGCACCATCCGCATGACAAATTTAGGACAAGAAACAGTGTTGTCACCCAGGTGCAGAGCCGTGCAGTTAGAGCAGGAGCAAGTGCAAATCTACCCATGCTACTGCTGTTCATCCCATTCTTCATTACTGGTCTGCATTTATTGTCACTGTCCACACTGTGGCTGCTGAGAAGTCCAGTCACGCATTTAGTACCAAGAAAGCCTGTAGCCTACACAAGCCAAACATGCTTCTGTTCTTTTAGTGAATATTTTATTTGCATAGGTGTGTCATCACTTGTATCCAATTCCCCTTCGCTTGAAGGAGTATGTTCTCTACATGCTACATAGCACAAAAATCTTTTGGAAGGGACTTGTTTGTACTGTTTCTTTCATGACGCTTGCCATGTTGTACATCTGAGTGTGCATATCAAGGGTGAATGCAGAAGAAGTCTCTCAAAATTGCTTTGCTGAGCTGACAACAGCAAAACAGATCTGGCCTTCACTATCAACTAGCGTATTTTTATTAATTTTTCATTCAGTGAAAGGGAAGATATAATCTAAAATATTCAGTGACTACAGAGTGGCACCACCAAGGCAATTAATACTAACAAGTACAAACAAGTTCTAAAATTTTACAAGTGTCAATGTTAGCATTCACAAATTATATCCCCAGTGTAGCCTTAAACTAGAATAACATGTTTTGGCATTTGCGCATTCTATCCTGCTTGATAAAAGAAATGCTAATTCAGACTGTATTGTCAGTTCAGCCCTTAGCTCCTCTGCTAATTCCTGCTCTGTGATAGAAAACCAGTAGCAATGCAGTAGCAAAATGAAGTAAAAATCCACCTACGCGCTCCTGTGTGAAACTGGCAGCATGAATGCACGTGACTTGTTAGTGCATTCAGCTGCTTTAGAAAATTATTTTAGCTTAGGTGAGGCACAAACATTTTCACTAACTATAGTAATATATGTGTAGTGCAGTGTGGGGTGGAGGGAGGATGTTAGTTGGTTGGGTTTTGCCTGTTTTCATAAACAAATGTCAACAGCAATTGTTATTATTTGCAGAGCCAGCAGAAATTCATGTGATTTTTTTTCTTTTTCTGCCACACAAAAAAGAGATGTTATTTTAACAGCACAGTGTTTGATAGCTTTTAAATATACATGGCCTAACTTTCAGGCATGCTGAGCACCCACAACTGCAGTTAAAGTCATCTCTAGTTGCAGAAGCCCCTCAGCATTCTAAGGTAGTCCCTCAGATTTGAGATCCAAGTACAACCTCATCTGATGTGAGGGCAGCCACCAGGAGGAAATCTGACCTAGTAGATGCTGAGTACAGTATTATCATTGTAATAGTTTTTAATAAACTAACTCTTAGCAGAGGACTGTGGGTTTCTGGGACAGTAAAATCAGGGGTTTGCCCACATACAGCATTACTTATGAAAGAGAAGAAAAAAGTAGTAACAGTGAAAAATAAATTATTTTTCCTCTTTATCTTTGAAGTCAGTACAGCATGAACAGCAATCAGCCATCCTTTCCCTGTGCTGCTGGGGCACCATGGCTAAGTGCTGGCCTGCATTGGAGAAGCCACCTCCACTAAGGTTGTGGGTTTTTTCTGTGCAGCTTTTCCAAATATGTTGACATTAGCAGTAAAGCTGCAAACGATGTTACTCCATGCCATGGATAGTTGTGCTTTTCCTCATGTGGTCAGCCATCCAACAGAAAGTGGAAATAAGCTGCCTCTTTCCTGGGTCACACCGAACAGCCATCGGAAAACTGCTGACCTCTCGCGTGTCTGCGCACTGAGTGCTTTACAGAGCAGTGTCCAGGTTCGTGTCTGGAGTTTTACAAAGCGACCTATGTGTCAGTGATGGCTGACGGTCTGACAGGGCCTCAGGAAGCACTACTCTTGTAACAACTGAAACCAGATTTTTACCTACCTGCGTAGTATTTTTGTAGATTGCCTCTGAAAAGATTTGAATTTTGTTGGAGATTCGTGTCAAATAAACTGTTTCAGGAAAGTGGTTGAGCTCATATATAGTGCTAAGCATGTGAGCCGTTACCTAACTGCATTACTGAATCAGATCTCTAAATTTGTTTCATCTCCTTTTGAATGGAAATTGGTCCATCTTCTGAAATACTGCTCGTGCTAACCAAAACATATCTTTGTTTCCAGAAATAGGTGCTAGTTGAGTTAATATTTGCCTTTAAAGTTTAGTTTCTCCAAACAAATGTCAGGGAACAGTTTAAATGTCTGGGGTACAGTAGAATTAATTTTGTTATGAATATATAAGAGCAGGGAGAAGCATATCTAGCACTGCTGCATGTAATATGAAGTGCCCTATTTCATTGTTTGATCTATGACTGTGCTGTGCTGTTCGAGATCAGTAAGTTTTTTTTCTTTCACTATTAATCCTTCCTTCATGTTTCAATCCTCCGAATTATTTATTCTTTAAATTAGTAATATGGTGTGAAACCCAACTTTCCCTTCCAAGTTCTTTTAGAATTCACTTTCATACATGAGCTTAGCTTTTTTTTTTTTTTTTTTTTTTAAACAAGAGCTCAGGTAAGCCCTTTACAACGTGTACGCTTCCATTTTTTTACCTTACTCATTTTTCAAGTTTTTTTATCCTGTGTATTGCTTTTATGGTGGAGACCATCATACAGAGACCACCTTTGGGACTGATGCTGTGTGGTCTGGAATCCTTTCAATGTGCATTGCAGGAGCTTTAGACACAGAGAGGACCTGAGCTCATTACCTCAGATTTCCACTCCTACTGCGATACTTGTGCCTGGGTGACTTTAACATTTCACCTGGAGATACCTCATTGTTCCTGCCTCTGGTTCAACTCCCTGAGAGCACTAGTCTGAGACAGTTCATGATAAAACAAAGCTTTTGTGTTCTAGATCAACTAGTTCCCAGACATTTATCAGAAAAGCAGGTAGAAGTGCAGAAAGTGGCAGAAATTGTGAGAAATTACTTTGGTTGGGGGAGAAAAGCTGAAGAATAGAACCCACATTTCTTTATCGAACACCAAAGGGACTGACAACGGAAATGTGTTACCACGTGAGCATAGTTTGAGAATAACAGCTATCGTGCTCAGATTTCAATGGCATATATTCATAACAGCCTCTCCTCATTTAAAAAAAAGCAACATTTTGGCACTCTAAATTTGTTTTCTGCTGAAAATTATGAATCTTAAAAGCTGGGTGCAGCTGAACTCTCTGGCTAAGGCCAATTCTTTTGTTTGTTCGTTTGTACTTTGACCAAAGGATTACACTGACAGTTTCCCAGGATCCAAAATGGTATTTAATCTGTTTACAAAGGTACATACCTTATTTGACTCTGAAAGAAGGAAATGAAAGTGACCATTTCTATATCATCTGATATCTGTTCACGGGGAGCAGAAGTTACTGTCTAGCCTTCTTCCCCAGGAAGGCCTAGCAGACAGCTACATGCCGCAGAGCTGCATGGGACACGAGCATGCAGCAGGGCCACCCGCTACATCAAAAAAGCGCTAGTGGACAGTAACAGGTAGTCAATGTGAGCAGAATAACAGGAATTGGAATAATCCCTGCATGACTGTATCTGAAGGTAGTTTCATTTGCAATTATCAGTCTGAGCTAAACTGGCGACAAGAGGAATGTGTATTTGTAGCCCATAGCTGTGCACCTGCAGTGAAGGAGGGACTCAGACATGGCACACCCCAGCAGCAGCACCTCTTTCAGATTCACTGGGCCTGTACAGTACCCTGCATTTTTCTCTTTGCTTGTTTTGGTCACAGCTCACACATCTATGAATCAGTCAAGGGGAAATTTTGAGAGATGCTATGTGTCAGGTCAATCCAGGTTCAGTCACTGTATGTCCTTAGAAAGACAGAAATGCTGGTGTGTAAACAGCGGGGGAGGGGCGGCAGAGGTTTATTGAGGCAGGAGTTAAGCTTTTCTCTAAATATTGCATATAATTTGATGTTCTGATTACACACTATACTATGGTTGTCTTCTTTAATTCAGTTACACTATCACAGCAGCCAATTAATATTCCTGCACAGTGTGTGTTATGAAGGATGCGCAGAGAAAACCTTTGTTGTTTTTCTGCTGCTGCTGAAGGAGCTGTTCAGGTTAAACCATGTTTCTCTACACAGCAACGGCACAGTAAATGACAGCATTAGTTCAATCCAGAATGCTTGATAAATTGGGAGGGGTTGTTTACCTAGTGTATTAAACAGTCTCTTGGGGATGGATTTTACTGCGATCTGCATAGTCATTCATCTTCCTGTACTGCCTGTGCTCATGTTTGTGAGCAAAGCATATACAGTAATTTAGCATTCAGATAATCCCACAGCTATAATCCAGACAGATTTAGCTCAAATTTCTCCAGGATTTCTATTATCTAGATTTAGCAGTGTGGTGTTGACTGGATATTTTAAATTGCTGCAAAGCTTTTTTCTGCAATAAACAACATATTTTGGTGATCTCATAATTGGAGCTGTGGATTCTTCCGGGCATTAACCACATGTAAAAATGTATCTTTGTGAGGACTGTGATTGCACAGCTGGAGCATGCTTTTAATGGATTCCATCTATTTGACTACATACTACATAAGACCATACCATTTTTATGCGAAAATCAATGTAAAATGTACCTTGCCTGTAGTAATGAGGATAATGTGAAGAATGTTCATCTCCACCCATGATCTATTTGAAAATGAACAGTTTCAATTTTAATAATGTTTTGCTACACTATAATATACCATACAATAATACAGGGCCTGGCTCTCTTACAGCACTTTTCATAAGCAGATCAGAGTTTTTATTGTTTTCAGTGTCCTCAGACAGAACTAGTCTTTCTCATTCAGTAGTTTCTAGGAAAAGAGGGAGTCCAGGGGGAGGGAGAGCATCATTATCTGCATGAAATGAGGGGATATTAGGGCCAAATGCAAGAGATACCTTTTACAGTCAACCATCCTTTGTTGTAGGTTCCTCTGATTAATTGCAAATGTATTCAGGGGAGCGGAGCAGACAGCGTAGAGAGTCCAAATATGCTTGTACCAAAAATGCCAGCCCTCCCACACTTGCTAGCATTGGTGAAGATGCAGGAGTAAGAATGCTTATGTGGGAGATTTTCAGGAGGGAAATGAACTGTGGAGAAAATTTTAAAGCTGCTGCTTTTACCAGAGTAGCCTGAATGAGAGCGTCTGAACTGAGGGCAGTGCATGCAGTGTGCTCTGCCTAGCAATTGTGTTGCAAATGCGCAAAGTACATTATTAATTCCCAGGCCAGAAGAGGCTTGTGCACACTTGGCAATAATTTGATGCTAAGATTGTTGTCCACAAGTGTCTGCAAATTTCAAAAAAAAAGCAAACTATTTGGAACCATAGAATCATAAATTTTGGAAAAGACCTCTAAGATCATCTAGTCCAACCGTCAACCCAACACCGCTCTGCCCACTAAATCATGTCACTTATGTGAGATTTGGGATGCCTTGTGCCATATTGTTGCTCGCCAAACTGGAAGATTCGGTTGCCACTTCACTGGGTAAATTCATGTATGCTCCCTGAAACCATCGTGCTGTGTTTCAGTTACCTTCTCTGACCATGCAGTATGGCCAACCCCAAAACTCTTAAAAGAGGTTTTGAATATGGAGAGAGAGATAGGATGCTCGTATAAAGCTGTTTGAGATATAACACTTATTTGCTTAGTTTCCAAACTGCAGATTTGTCAAAACTAAGCCAAACAACAAAAAAATGTAAAGCATGAATGAGAGAGACTCTTTTGCAGGTGACAGTCACACTTTTGGGTGGAAATCATCTGAAAGAAATACATGATAAAGATGTGGCATTACTTTCGGTTTCATAGTTGCTGTAATGCTATAGTAGTTGGGTTTCAGATGCAGCACCACTTACGTACTTGCAGCGAGACAGAAACCAACAGAGCGTTCACTTGCCTCACCCATCTGCTGCCCCTGGTGAAGCAGTGGGGCTTCTCCTATTGCACTAAAAAGAAAGCCCCCACTTCTGGTGAGAGAAGTGATATTTACACTGAAATATCTATCAACATCCAAGTTTGATCCCAGTAAGTCAGAACTATGAAGCTGTAAAGCCAGTGAGATGGAAAAGCAATCTGATAGCTCGTAAACTGCTCTTTCTTCCAAACAGTGCCCAGGACACCAGCTGTTGCCCCTGGTTGAAACAGTGGTTGGGAGTTTTCAAAAGCCAATTCTTTTCTTAAAAGAATTTTTTTAGACCACTAAAAACTGGTGTCAAAAACTCAGACGAGCAGATTTCAAAGTAGATCTGACATGATTATGTCATTACTGCATCTTTATTTAAAAATAAATGTAAAACAATTTTAAATTTTACAATCTGTCTGAGGAAGTTGCAAATGCACCCACAGGCCTTCTTGTTGCTGCACATAGTACTTTTTTTTCCACCTTATTATGTCCTGATTCCTCTTCCAGCAATTAATTTGAATCATGCTGAGCAGCCTTTCCTCACTCCATTCAGATTTTCACTTGCTAATGCAAATACATCTTAAAATAATCATCTTCCGAAGTTATTAGATCCAGGGATGGTGATGCATACTGGACTTAGTTGAAGCATCAGACTAGCAAAGAAAGACAAAGACATGAAGGAGCCCCAAGTAAATATTGACATACTGTTTTTATGACTAAGCTATGATTATTTTTTAACTTGCCTATGCTTTCAGAAATGAGGGGAGGGAATTTGAAAAGCAGAGTAATATCTTTCTGTGGTCAAGAAGTGATCATGTACTATGATTATAGAACTTTCTCTTCAATAAATCCCTCAAAATAAAAAAAAAATATCAGAACAACAACAAAAAAAGAAATTATCTTACAGTGGGACGGGTCTGGTATGTTTAAATGTCACCTCAGTATGTTCTGTGTCTGCATATGTAATTTGAGATTAAATACACCGTGGATAAAATTTTAAACACCATAGTTTCTAACTACTTACCAGGCATTTATGAGGTAAATATTGTTTCCCTTTTAGCGGTTAGATTGCTAGTAATGAAGTTCTGTATCTGTGCCATGATGGTGTTTGTCCTCAGAGATGGTTGTGCCACTGTATCATCTGCTATAAGCTGCAGCAGTACGAATAGGGCAGAATTTGGGCCTGTAGCATTCAGTTCTTCAGTCTGCATGCCATTAGCAGAGCTGACACCTTCCTGCCCCCTCCTCTCCCTCAGTGCTGGAAGCAGAACGCAACTCAAACTGGTCAATTGTAACTCTGGAAGGATTTTCTGTGCAAGAAGTTGCAATTTGCACAATCACCCTTTTCCTCCTCAGGCTGCAAACTGCCAGAAAGTACCAAGCCTCTCTGCATTGCAGGGTGAGGAATCTCAAACATGGCTTTGGTAGCTGTGCCCTGCTGTTTTAACCCATTGTGGTATTTTCTAAAGATGCTTTTATTTCCATGTGCTTGGCTGGTGTTATGGTGACCATGAGTGCGTGTATCAAGTTACTGGTATGGGAGCAGCCCTGCCAGGAAGCCAGAGGGCATGTTCAGTGCAAACTGTTTTTAGAAGCCGAAATAGGCACAGCTCTAAGTTGGGTGCCTGCTATGTTAATAAAAGGAGTAAACGTTACTTCTGGCCAGCCTACCTCCTGAACATGGACAGAACACAGCCTCTGTGTGTGGAAAGGATTACTCCAGGACTGATACCACACTTGGCTAACTGGCCCTTACAGCACCGTGTAAATAGCATTATCCTTAAACCTGGCTTAGACAGTTGGATTCTTGAGCTTGGGATCTGCCAGAATTCAGGAAGAGGACTTTTTTAAAACCTGAAAGGAGAGGTAAACAAAACCCAAGCAAACAAAACCCTCAAACGTGGGAAATTTTAGTAAACAGAATGTGATCAACTCGTTCTACAGGTTAAAGTGAAAACGAAGAGCAGAGGGAAAGCTGCCCCTACTTTCCACCTGCCTGGAAGAGATCTGTTCCTCGTGTTCTGAAGGGAAGAGAGTGATCTGCCACAGAAAAATCAAGTTAGCAAGGTGACCTAAGTATTTCTTTAATTTATTCTTTTTATAGTGGCACACACCCAGGTCTGAAGTGCACTGGTTTGTTAGCTGAGCTGCTCCAGTAGTGCTTATTCACACTAAACTGCTGAAAAGTCTGAGATCTATCCCAAACAGTAAAGTCCAGGATTTTATCAATTTTAATCCCCACACTTTGCTTCTATGCCGGCATAATATCAGTTGTAAACTAGCAGCTTATATCCAGATTTCCAGTTTCACACATAACATTTATTACAAAGCTGTTTAAATATATCAGACATTTCTGGAGTTTACTTTAAAAGTAACAGAGGACATGAAGTCCTCTCTCATATTGGTGTTTATACTTTAGTCTGTTTTTCTTTTGAGTTGTTAGAGAAATCTTAGAAGCCTGGGAGCATGAGAACGACTGTTTCTTGGCTGTATGTGGTATTGATTGTAAGAGCTGTGATATTGTAACTGTTAAACTGATCAGAAGTTTTGGCAGTAAACTGTTAAGACATTGATAAAGCATCTTGATAAAGGATGTCATTCTTCTCCTTCTAAACTTATTTGCCATTGACTTTTTTTGCTGTGTTGAGGATCCAGCCCCAACATGCTGGTTAAGACCACAAAGATTGCTGTGGGTACAGAGAAGACTATAACCAACCGCTGCTGTGTCATTCACTGCCACTCTCATCTGACATGGGAACGTGCCCTTCCCTTCCCACTGCCATTCACATGTTGTTATCTGCCCGTGGGCTGGGTTCCCTTAAAAGCTTCATCCCCATCTCAGTCATACCTTTACCAATAGCTAAATTTTGGCTCTGAGCTAAACCCATTGCCTAGATGGAAGAAGTACAAGATTTCAGCCAGATGGATTACGAACAACATTTTCTTTTCAACATTCTTGGCCCCAATCCCACCGAAGATTGCTTCAGTCCAACAGAATAAAATCCTGTCCTTCAGACAGATGAGCCAGTCACTTTACATCAGCATGCAATGTAATTATCCTGTATGTTCCATATAACAGATATCCTACTGAGAGCTTGTGTTTTCCACCTGAAATCTGGATGTGATACTGACTTCAGAACCACAGTGCAAACTTACTACAAAGGTAGGTGAAGGCATTAAGAATCTGGACCTATGTGTAGTATCATAAACAAATATAATTAATCTTTCATTTCTTATATTTCACCCCGATTGAAAAATAAGGTGCATGCTCCATCGAGCTCTGTGCTGGTGAGGAGAACTCCCTGTGAAGATTGTGTAAACATATTCAATCCAAGTAGACAATATGACTTTTTTTTTCCAGCTTGACTCAGATTATGAATGAATGAGATTTAGTCCACAAGCCCTTACAGAGTAATTCTGCAGTCACGTATTCATGCCAAGAAAGACCTTTCAGTGGGATTCTTTGCTAGTAAGACTTTGTCAGCTATCAGAAATGGGATCATTGCAGAGATAGTAACATTTTACTGCTACTTAAAGGCAGCACAAATCTGCCTGGCATCTCTGTTAATTATTTAGATTGTAGCAGACAAAGAAAGATAATAGAATTAGTATTGGAAGAATTTGTCAGCTGTTATGAAGCGAAGGTGATTTTGATACATGAGCAGTGTTGGGAGGAACCACCACTGAGAAAACTCAGACCAGATCTGTGTGCACAATATTCTTGTCCTGCAGGAAGTAGTGGGAGTTAATATATAAAAAAGAGCTGCTCACAAATGAGTATCCCTGGGAGCTCTCTAAATTATTTTTCCTGCACTTTTTGGTATTCTGTAAGGAGAAAGATTCTCTTTCTCCTTCTTGTGCCTTCTTATGACACAAACTGTGCACTCAAAGCCACACGTGTAACAGTTCACAGTGATTCATCAGCAGAGGATGCAGGGTAGGATCAGGAACAAAACAAAGGTTCCAGACTGTGATGGTCGCAGCTACAAATCTCAATGCACAATAATGTTAATTGTTAAAGGTATTCTTGAAACTGTCCTAATTGTTAAGTAACGGGACGCAAAGAAATGGTCTCAAGTTGTACCAGAGGAGGCTTTGACTGGGTATTGGGAAGAATTTCTCCATGGAGAGGGTGATCAAGCATTGGAACAGGCAGCCAAGGGAAGTGGTGGAGCCCCTGTCCCTGGAGATGCTTGAGAGATGTCTGATCATGACACTAAGTGACCTGGTTTAGTGATGAGACTTGATAGGTCAAGTTGATGATTTGACTTCATGACCTTGAGTCTAGATGATTCTATGACTCCATGTTTACAGTCTTTCCAAATTATAGCATGATGAATGCTAGAGAAGCTCTTGCATTGCCATCAGTCATGGATTAATTGGATTCACGGACAGTTTTTGTGATGAAATCCACAGCCTGCAGAAGATTAGTATTCCAAGCATAGACCCAATTGTTCCAGATTGTACTTCTTTCCTGAAGCATGCACTGGCAAGCTCTTCAGTAAGTTTGTTACTGTACAAATCTGTGAGCCATATTACTCATAAACTCATGTTTATTGTTGGCTGTGCATTGGGTCAATGCAGAGTTTTACCACAAAAAGGTACATTCTTGATGGGTTGTACCTGAAGGGCACCATCCCTTATAGATCATCCCAATGGGGAGAAAAACCTCTGTCTTAATAAGGAAGCACTGAGCTCCCACCTCTGTCTCAGGGGAGAGCAGGCAGTGTGGCAAGTCCTGTCCATGTACTCCCCAAGCACCGCCACCCTTGATTTGTACCTGGTCTTTTTCCAGAGCTCTGGGATGGAGGAAATCTTACTTAAGTCCTGCCTCACTCCATATAGCTGCACTAAGGCCAACTTCAATTACTGCTGTTGAGTGTCATGTTGAATAATTGAGTCTATGTAATGTCATTATGTATGTGTGCATTATACTGATGTTCTCAGAGCAAATGTGCATCTGTAAATATCTGTACCAGGCTGCTACATACACAGGAGACAAATTTTATTTATTCTACATTAATGAATATTGCAGGCAGAATTCCTCACCTTTTTAAATATCTTGAATGTCCATTTTTAGAATCTAAATGTACACATACAGATTCTTTTTCTTTGACAGATGACTGTAGTGTTTTATCTCCTTTCAACAAGGTAGCAATAGTTTATTCAGGTAAGTAGTATCTTGTGTATCTTCAGTTTAAATGTCATTATTGTATTTGTGTTTCTACCTAAATTGAATTAATCAATTGAATTAATCAGTTTCAAGATGGAAAGCAAACAGTGCTAACCTTCCTGGGACTTTGGAGTGTTGATAGGTCAAATCTGACAGAAGTTGGGTCTAAAGTGTTGGCTTCATTGGCCATCAGCTGCTAGCCTCAGAATAACATTGCATATGAAGGATGAAGTGTAGCCACCACTGGGATTTTACTGTTCGGTGTAACTTGTTCAGAAATGTTCCCTGAGATACACGGTCTTTGCCATTCTATTCTTACACTGGAACATTCTGCCTTACAACATAGATACATAGATGTGGCTAAAAACAAAAATGCAGTGGCTCTATCATGGATATTAAACCTTGTAGCTTTAAGGGGCACCCAGAGCGAAAACTAGGCCAAAAACTTGACCTATTTTAAAAGACATGGCAATCTGTTCTTTTAAAAAATCATTCACACTTCATTGAGTCCTTCTCTCTCTCTTTTACCATGAAAAATATCATACAGTATCAACATTCAAAACTCTTCTATCCCTGTTCACAGTTTCCTCTGTGCACGTATTGCAATCTGAAGTCTCCAGTTTGACAGTTTAATTTTTCTCCATTGCTGATCTTGAAAAAGAAATCATCTTAAAAATTAGCAAATGCATAAATTGAACTAATTAGCTAACTAAAATGGCTACAACACTGCACTTTCTCCTTCGTGTTAATTGTGATGAACCCATTTGGCAACCAAAAGGTCTTAGAATCCATACAAGATTTTTGCTTCTAGGGACCTCCATGTCTTGAAAACTAAGAGCAGCCAGCCCTATTTCTCAGTTATTTTGTAGTTTGAAAACTGGCTGTGAAACTCTGTTACTTTATGTTGGACTCCTGCCAGAGGAGGCCTGGTTTTAGCAGATGGTCCTGGAGTGGAGGCCAGACGTTTCCTGCTGCATCCTGACCAGGCACCAATAGCACTGCTCCCGGTCGCAGGCAGCGCTGCCTTCAGCAGCTGCCGATGCTGACGGTGCAGTGACTGCTGGCAGGAACGCTGTGAAGTCGCATGAAGCAGGCCGTCAGGCTAAAGGCTGCGTGGAGGGGAGGGTCCTGACAGCTTGGAGTGCGCACACAAATAGCTGCGGTGCTTGGAGGTGGTGGAGTTGTGCACCAGAAAATGAGCAGGGAAAGGGTTGAAGTTTTGACCAAAAAGAACTGAAGTGCTACAAACAAATGGACACGACCCAGTAGTGATGAGATGTGATTGCTGATTGCTTTGTTCTTAGATGGGACACTACTATCTTATCAGGGACAGGGAGTAGAAATAGATGAGACAAAACATGAGACTGTGACATTGTGTTGGTGTGTGAGGTTAACTGTCTGCTTTGTGGGCACAATGCAGGTAGCATTTTCCTTTCCCTCCATTCCTGGGGGACAATTTCTCTGAGAACAAAAATCTTGGGGGTGTCCTCAGGCTGGTGTTTGATCTTTCAAGGCACTTCCTGTTTGCAAGATGTGGAATTATAGGGCAACTGCTGGAATTGCAAGCACTTATGTTTTGCTGGATCACTGTCTTGTCCATTTACATGCAGGAGAAAATGCAAACAAATTTCTCAGGAGGCCTGGAGATCCTCCAACATTCCTTCAGGCACCACTTAAGGACATCCATCGTTTATCTGGGAATGCAGCTCTTGGCCCAGCAAAACTGAAATTCATGGTTTCTTGGGCTGGAGCCTGTGCCACATGACTCTGAGTCTGGTGATTTGATGCTCTCCCATCTTCTAGCACATCTGGAGTTACCATGTTATGCAGTGAGCTTAACTGGGTCATGGTTCTGTGCCAGTGGCCACCAATGCACATGGCAAGGCAATTTGCAGGAGGTGCTGAGCCCCTGCAGACAGAGGCTGTCCTGGTCCTTGCAGTCAGGCCACTGCAGGCAGGCAGTGTTTACTTTTGAACGGCTTTCCAGCGCGCTGCTGAATCTCATGAAGCAAAAAATTGAAGACTGAAGTGTTGATTGCTTTGTTACATTAAACTTGCATATATTCTTCTCTCCTTCTCTTCGATTCTGTCAGAGTCTTCCTAAAAATGAGCTTCTGGGTCGGCATGAAAGACAACTGACAAGACGGGGCATCTGCTGAGGGCTCTGACTAAAAATATTTTCACCCTTAACTTCTACCAGCAAGGTTATCAAATATTCAACAGCACTGGAAATGAAAGGATGTCAGTTTAAAACCTGACTTGGTGAAGTATCATACTCTAGTAGTTCTTCCAATGACAACTTTCCCTCCTACGCAGCAGCTTGTACAGGACAGTCTGAATCATCACTTTCATGACCCACTGTCCCCTTTTAAGTAGCTTTCTTAGGCTACAGTAGTTGGTGCCTTTTTCTTCTGTACTGACTTCTTTCAGCTTGAATACAGCTATGCGGTACGTAGGAACACCACCCTCATAACCTCTTCAAAGTCAGCAGCTGAGCCCATCTGAAATTATGTTGAGACAAGGATTTATTGTACTGAAGAGAAGAGGCTTATAGAACCAAAAAGTTTTAAACTGTCTGTATCATCAAAAAACCTGAATGGACCTTGGAAATTTAATTGGGCTATTGTGACTTCCAGGATGTAACTGATCTGTGTATTATCCCAGCAAAACACCACACTCATCTTCTGACTTACCAGGGCAAACTACAGCCAGGCCTATGTGAGCCTGGACCGTCGCTGTCTTGCATCTGATGATCATGTACAACTGCTCAGAGTAAGGGCTACATACCCATTTCATTAGCATCTTAAAACTGCCTTGCAGAGGTGTAAAAGACTAAAAGGATGGCAAAGCAGACCAGAGCTGGAGCCAGTGAAGATGGCTTCCAAAAGAACTGTTACTGTAAATAGTCGGCGTGGTAGCTGATACTCATTCTTTGCTGGAGATTCTTTGCTCGGGCCTGCTTCATACTTCCTTTTGTTTCCCATTATTTGCCAGGCTGTGATGCTGCTCACCACACGCAACTCTCACCCATGCTGCACAGATGCTGCAAGAACCAGCAAAGTCTGGCAAATTCCTGTCAAGCAGGCTTTCCCTAGAATTCAAATAGCCCCTTTCTCACTGGGAGGTTTGAACACAGCCCAGTTTCTCCTCTCAGTTGGTATGACATGAGTTTGAAGGTTTGCTAGGTAAACTAGAAATTTTTTTAAATGATTGAAAACGTAAGAGCTGAAGTATATCTTAAAATTGGTTAGGTGTACAATTAGTTACTGCAGTTCCGTTCTACTAGTGCTGTGTGTGAACCGAGGTAACAAACCAGAGAGAACTGGAGGGAGATGTCTGGGCGTAGCTCAGGAGGCATGGAGACAGACGTCCCTAGGGAAGAAGAATTGCAAAAAAGGCATCAAAGTGGAGTGTACTGAACCAGTGTTCAAAGCTTTTGGAAAGTGTCTTTTTTAGAAAGGCTTTAAAGTCAATTGTCCTCACAGAATTTGTTTTATGCTTGTCTTGAGGATAAAGATAGCAGGATTTCATTATTTATCTGCCTCTTACCCTCAGTTTAGTCTCTGAATGTGCACGTCTTGCCTTGGCCCTGTGTTAGACACAAGATGGCAGATGTCTCTCAGTTGACAGGAAACAAGGAAGAGCACCCACCCCTCGGTACTAGCTGCTCAGAAAGGGCAGTGAGACATTCCTCCTTGAAAGTATGAGACAATGTACTCCCCAGCTGTCAGAGATAATGACAGAAGGAGGAAACAAAATAATGGAAAATAGGTTAGACAGTGTTTAAGCACAACTTTTCCCTACAGAGGGGGCTTGCGTTAGATTTGAAGCTCCAGAAATTGAGGAAAAATAAACACAGATTTGCAATTTGCAAAATCTGTCTGCAGAAGGGGAATGCCTGGGAACTGAGGCACAAGACCAGGAAGTCTCCAGCCTATTTCATCTGAGCTGGGCTCTGCACTCCCTAAAGCAGACATTTGGAAAACGGGAAAGAAAAAGTAAGGTCCCAATCCTGCAAAAATGCTAATCAGGTTTCTGACATGTTTAGACTTAAGCGCATGCCTTTGTTTACAGTAATGGGACCTAAACTCCTTATATTAATTTTCATGTTCCTTTTTACGCTGTGCTGACCAGAAGCCTCCATTTACATGTCCAACAAAGGAATGCAAAGCCTTTGGGTGCAAGGACTCCAAGAGAGTGTTGTAATGGTGCTAGGTGGATATTCCTGGAAGGTCTTCAGTGCTTTGGCAGCTCATCTGAGTTCAGGTTAGTCTCTTAGTAGTTAAATAATCCTCCTCAGTGTCTTCAGGTTAATTGTGTCAGCACAAGATCCTCTGTGTTTAAGCAGTTATTCTGGATCAATTTCTTCTTCGTTTTGGTGGTATATATAACCATGTAAACTGCGTGTAAGAAGCTGCTATTTTTCCTTTGTGCATTTTGCAGAGGTGCAAAGAATGTAGGAAATACAAAGTGAGTTCGGCTGGGTATGTAAGAGTCGGCTAAGCTGGCCTCTGTTTATTGGCCTACCTAATACACAAGGGGAAGAAGCCCTCACTCAGCATCAATCCAGGTGTGGAAAAAACCGGTCCAAACCCTGTGCTCAGTCACACTACGGGAATGTGAGAAAAGCACTGAAGTGGAGTTATTCCTAACATGAAGAAGGCTTTTGGAGAGCAGAGGGCGGCCCTTTGTGCTGTTGCTATTCCATTCTATAACAGGCCTCCCTGGATTTGCTCTTTCAGTCTCTAGCAGCAATAACACCCTTTGGCCAAATCAGTCATTGCAGGACCCCGGTTTTATTTTGGGCCTCTGTATGTTCCCATCATTGCTCAAACCCAGCAACAGAAACAGGCTTACAGTTGAAAGGCTTCACACCAAAAAAGCACAGGAAAAAAAAAATATTTTAAAAAGTGAATTGATGGTGAGATATGGGAGTACAGACATAGCTTTTGAGGCCTAGTGACCAATTCCGCCACAAAAATGCAACCTGGGAGTCTGGCCCACTTAATTAATCTGGGTGCCAATTTAATCACATTCTGCCCTAAAACAGCAGGTGTGATTACAGGGTGGCAGTGGTGTGCTGGGGTGCCAGTGTGTGCCCGGCACAGCAGATCACGCAGAATAGATGTGACTAATTTCTTTTTTGGTCATATGATGCCAACAGAGCTATAAATAAGTATGATTACAATTTGACATTGCTGGGAACAAAATTCACAAGGAACTAAATAATAAATTTGTCTTCCAACTGCTGGTTTAGACTGAAAGCAACACTAAAATTATATATATTTTTCCAATTTATTGTAATGGTCTATGGTGCTGGAAACATGATGCACATCTGTTGAACCTTACTCTGATGTGCAGGCTCGTCAAATTCACTGAGGGAGAATCCTTTTAGGCCTGGGATCCAAGCAGGTTAAGCTCTGCCTCAGATTTCGCAGGGTCAAACAAAAGATCTCAATAGAGGCAACCCTGACCCTGTTGTTACAATTTGTACTATGCGGAAACAAAACTAGAAAGTATCACCAGGATCACCTTGGTCTTATTGCACCAGGTTACACCAGCCTTGATGTAGGTTTCTTCTGCAAAGAGCATAGTAGTTGGGGATTTTAGATCCATAGCTTTTCTGTTTGCCTCCGATTACAATTTTTACCTGTATTTTTCTTCACTTATTGGATACCCTTCAAATTTACATTCAAAGTAAAAAAAAAAAAAAAATTGCTTTTAGTGAGAGGCAGGAACAAGAGGACTTCATTTTTGTGATTCAGATGTGAGGTTTTATGAGAAAAAAAACACCATAATTGTAACAGCCATTAATGTTCTGACTTTGGAGCAGTGGAAATGTAAGCGCAGATTTAATTTTAAAAACTCTTGCTTTAGTTGGTGATGTAATTTACAAATGCTTATCTCCTGAGTTTAGCAATACCGTGTCTCCACCTGTGTATTTACTTTATCAGTTGTGTTTAGGCCCACATTTTCAGGGATCAGTGCGGGCGAGGAAGTCGCTTGTTTACCTTCTGTACAGTGTAGGAAGCGCACCCAATGGGCCCTCGCTCTGCCCTGGCTGAGAGATCCCCCGCAGGCCCCCATCCCCCTGCGCCCTGCCCCGGGTGGGCAGAGCTGGGTGCCCCATGCTGCTGCAGGGCACGCACAGGGGCCCGGCAGGCCTGGGCTCTGCCACCTCCCAGAGACGAAAGATTGCTGCTGTTGGGGCACGGGTTGCATGGGAGCAAGGGGGAAAGGGGGGCATGTCTAGGGCCTTTGGGTGTTTTGCATTTTTTTGGCACTGGTCTAAATCAGACGGAAAATTGTGAATTCCTGTCTGAACATTACTGGAACAGGAGTGACTGGGAGAAGAGCGGCAGCTGGAGCTGCTTTGGATGTTCGCGGGAGCTGGGGGCAAAGACCCGACGGACCGCTGGCACTGCGGCCTCATGTAGTCCCTGGGGACACTGCTGGTGGCCAGCCTCCTCCGGGCCGCCCGAGCAGCGAGGAGTTTTGTTTTTGTCAATAAGCGTGTGTTTCTTAGCCGTGTTTACAAACACAGCCGGGCTCGGGAGGACGGGCAGCTGCGCGCAGCGCCGGGAGGGCGAGCCGAGAGGGCGGCCGTGCTGCAGGCGGCTGATGTAATGCTGCCGCGCCGCAGGAGGGGCTCACGTGTCCGCAGCCACAGCTGCGCGCTCGGTGCAGCGCGTGTAAATCACGCACGTCTCCGTGTGTTTTATGTACGTCCCGCGGTGTGCACGCACACGCGTGCACACGCTCACGCACGTGGGGGCTGTGCCGCTGCGCTCCGCGGAG
>VXAV01006571.1:282568-292817 GCA_013399715.1 Alectura lathami
GTCGGTGACAGCGCTGCGTGCTTTCTGCCCGGAGCAGCGGGCGGTGCCGGGCGCTCCAGGGCTTGGCTGGAGCGTGCTCGCGTTCGGCCGTATTCGGCGATCGTGGTAATGACGCGGCGGCTCTGTTAGACCGATGGGTCTCATCTCACCTGCTGAAGGCTGGTTAATCAGCCGGCGTGTTCCGCAGCTTTCCGGTTTCGTGTCTGTTACGGTCAGGAGACCCCTAGCCCAGGGCGTTGATGCAGCCAGGAATGCGGAGCGTTGCAGTACGGGTGCATTTTTCCAGCCTTCTCTGTTGTTCTGAGTTTCCAGGCAGGCAAACGAGACGCGATTTTGGCTGAAACTTGTCACGACGGCTGGCAAGTTCCAGCCCAGGGATCCATCTTCTTCTTTTTTTTTTTTTTTTCTATGTTTTAAATAAAAATTCAAAGTAAACCAGTATTTTACTTAATTTTAATTGTGTGTGCATTTTGGGGATGAGGTGAATGGGGTTTAATTTGCTCCACAAATCGAGTGTTTTGTCGTGTCGCCCCCCCCGCCCCCCACCTGCAGTATTTGCATTTCCGTATGTTTTTAGAAGCTGCTTTTGACTGAGGGGGCTGATGCAGGATCGGGAAGGTGGGGATTGGTAAATATAGGTTACTCATCCTAGATGATGCTTGCCTTCTAGACACATTCTGAATGTATGTTTACGGACATGTATTCATCCTAATAAAAACGTGTTGATCCAGCGTGCACATTACTTCATACTCCAGTTAGCTTTTATCTTTGGAATTGGTGTGGCAGCAAAAGAAAACAAGCCAAAATACATTTTTCTCTTCAGGTTATTTTACTGTACGGCATACTGAAACTGCATCTATTGTTTGGTGGTTGTTTTTCTAAGAAGTGGTACAGTAAACAGTAATTCATTGTCCTCAATCCACGCTTGCTACCTTTTGTTTTGGTTGTGTTTTTTTTTCCTGCAACATGACCTAGTGAAGAAATACGAACTGCAGAATTTCCTGTCAGTTTAGATCATGAAATCTTCACCCTGTCCTAATTTATTATGGTATTTTGTGACGTCCTCTCTCCATTTTCTTCTCTTTCCATGAATGTGCAGTTTGGGAATGAGCCCCAGAGAGCATGTTTACATTGCATTCAGATTAGGTATCATGTCCAAGTTGAAGACAAAATGGCTACTAAGCAAAACCTCTCCGTTTATACTGGGTTTTCTTTTCAAGGAAAAAGAGAGCATACGTTAGCATTTTAAATGACGACTGCTAGTTGGGTTCAGGTACCCTTGGTGAATTGCCTGACTCACGCTCACTCGGCACAAAGGAATGCGGAGCGCTGCCCTGTGTGAGGGGCTCGCCTGGTGCCAGGCGCCTGTGACTGGCGGGGCTCTGCCGGCACCTTGCAGCCCTGTCCCTGGGGTGGTTTCACACATTCCTCCCAGGAGCATGACCTTTCCTCCCTGGCAACCTGACAGCTCTGCAGACAGTGTCAGCTCCTTGCAGGTTGTGCTGCCCAAGTGCAGTATTTGAAGATCAGGTCATTTCTGTGATAAAACCTTTCCTTTGATGTTTCAAATCTTTTGCCTGTGACTACTATTAGTTCTATGTGTTTCCCTGTTTTTGTGTTGCTGTCAGACCGTTAATCCGCATCTTGCTGTAGGTGCAATTGTTTGTGAGCAGTGCCAGGGACATGGTGCACGCTGCGCTGGCGGTGGAAAGTCTCCCTTTCTGCACTTGCAGCCCAGGGTCTGTTCTGGTCAGTAGGTGCCATGTGCTGGTGATGAATGAACAGCGTAGGAGTGTGGCAGGCCTGTGAAAATGGCAGTGCTCTGTTGCTAACAGAGCTGGGTGCAACATGCAGAAGAGAGCTTCCTCTTTTCTGCTTTCCCTCCTCTTCTTCCTCTCTTCCCTGCCCTGCCAGCTCCAGCTGGGTGTGCTGGCCAGTTGGCGTGCTGAAGTCCTCATTTCCTTCCCTAAGGATTTAGCACACCTAGATAAGCACTCGTCTGTATTGTTTTGATTTTTTTTTTTTCTCTTCTACACGTTTGTGTGCAGTGGGTGGATATTTTTAGTTGTTCTCATTTGGTTTTTGTTTCTTTAAAAAAAGATTGTAGTCTTCGAAAAGTATTGTCAGTGAAAATAGTACAGCAAAATATAGCAGCGACTGCAGTACTGGACTTGAGGATCACAAACAAGTCTGTGCTTGTCCTTCCACTGCACAGACAAATATAAATATAGTACGTGGTGTAGGCCTCAAGGGGGACAGTGAGTTATTCAGTATTTCAACTCGTACTTAATTTATTCTCTTTATGAAATTGAAGTGTAGTTTGACAAAAGTAGCTCAAGTAGTTGTGAACATGTGACACCCCTTAAAATCAAACAGTAGGTGAAGTCCT
Organism: Alectura lathami; assembly: GCA_013399715.1. Classification (NCBI taxonomy): domain Eukaryota; kingdom Metazoa; phylum Chordata; class Aves; order Galliformes; family Megapodiidae; genus Alectura; species Alectura lathami. The sequence goes on from VXAV01006571.1 coordinate 284,958, forward strand.
GCGGGTTAAAATGGAAGTTGCAGTCAGCACATGTACTGAAGACTTCAAAATGTGCTTGGTAGGAGTCCAGTCTGGGCTTTGCTTTGTTTTCATTTCTATATAAAGTGACCATTAGCGTGGGGAGAGGGAGAGAGTTTCTCAGCAGTGCTTGCAAACAAATGGGGAGGCATTCCTTCACACGGCAGCATGATGTACGTGCAGCACGTCAGGTGTGCCAGGTAGCTGCAGCCGATCGATTCCTGCAGCCAAACGCAAGTTAGAAGTTGGTCGCTGCCCAGCTGTGTTTTTCCCTAGCCTCCCCACTCGAACACGTCCAACACAGTCATGTCTGTTTTTGTTCCACAGTACGTGTGTGACTTGCTCAGACAGTCGGACGTGTTCTTACGGTGTCGATGAAAAGGACAGAAATAATATTGGGTGTCTTTTCCCACTGACGGATTAGAAGTCTAGACGGGGGAGAATACGTCCTTGCGGAGCCCAGATGGGCTGATTGATGTCAGCTCGGGCAGGTTTGGGAATTGCCCGTGTCTTCACTGGACACTGGGCCTTAATCTGCCTGGCTTTATTTCTCTTTAGATTCATTAAAGCTTTTATATTTATTAATAGCTTTTTGTCCAGACATCAGAGCCTGAGGCGGGAGAGCCTCCCTAGTCAGCTGTCTGAGCACATAGACTAATGGGGTTTCAGTTGTTTTCTTCGGGTGAGGGTGCTGTATTTACAAATGTGATGTTGGTTGGTGGTATTTCTGTATCCAGACACTGCTGGTGAAGACTGAGTGTACACATTATCACCTTAAGTTACCAAAGATCGTCCTGTAGCTCAAGGCAGCCCATAGCATACGTGTAGCAGAGTGTGGCACAGGGATGGAGATACTGAGATTGCCAGGGGGCAGAGGCGTGGGCTGTGGGTCTCTGCGCCCGCTGGGATGAATGAAACAGTCCGATAACTTAAGGCAATTTCATTCCATTGCTCTCTGCATTAATGTAAAGTCCAGTCCGTAGCTACCGATGCTGAGGAATGTTTGTTTTCGTGTTCGCTGTGGCGAATAAGCAGTGATGACTCTTAAATGAGCGCTTGTTTACTGCTGTAGCTAGTAATCTGGACTTGCATCTGTGCATGGGTTGCCCCAGCTTCTTTCACCTAGCCTGGATCACAGCTCTTCAAACTAAAGGCATCTGTTGTGATAGGGGCATAGTAATTCTGCCGGAGATTAATTTCCCTCCTCTCCCCCAGTATCTCATCTGTAAGCTGTGCTGAGGACCAGGCAGCATGGACTCACAAACACAAAGCATTGCTTTTGCGGTCTTTTGAACTGGATGTGGATGTAGGCTTCAAATCATAACTTGTGTCCTCAAATCACTTTTCTAGCTAGAAGTCACGCTGGAAAACCTCACGAGCTGGGCCACATAGTGCCAAAGTTACGTGTGTCCTAAGGCTGGTTTGACTCATGCTGAACAGGCAGTAGGAGGTGCGTTGTGCTCTTGTGAGTTCTGGGCTCTTTGGATTGCACTAGAACACCAGATGAGCTGATTCTAATACCGATGTTTTCTAGTCCTTGGGAAGCTCCCTTCTTTGTCATGACTTGCACTTGCAGGAGCCCGAACGATGCATCTATCACTCCTCGTTAGTCATTGTCGGCAAGTGTGGGTTGTCACTTACACTGCTGGCAGAGAAATGTTCCACAATTTGGGAAATGCCATTGAGATTTTTCATAATAGGAATTGCTACTTATTTATATGGTTGGATGAGCAGAAAAGAATGATTGACAGTCTTAATATTTTTAGTAAAATACCTGACAATAAAGAGGGAGGCTGAGGGGGCATGTGTTTCAGGCTTTTAGCAAATGCAGGTGCAAACACCTGTTCAGTAGTTCTCTTCTGCAGTTGAAATTCCTGTAACACCCTTTAAGTACCTCTTTTTAAAGGTGATGTGTTGGAGTCAGGTTGGATTCATCTGCAGACCCATCCACCTGCATTCACTCTTTTTCAATTTTCTGTAGCTTAAGACAGAACGACAGGGATTAAGAGCAAAAAATCTCCTGGCTGGAGATTGGAAATAAGGCTTTTGTAATTCTTTAATAACAAATTTGTGAAGAAAAGAATACTGCTTGTTGTGAGGAAGAGCTTGTAATTGTTGTTGACAGATGTACGGGCTACCCTTAATTCAGGAAGTCCAAGTAGCATTAGAGGTGTGTTTGCCCCCTTTGAAAAAGTACTTAGAGCTCCCCAGCTAAGAGGTGCTTTAAAACTGCAAGTATTTCTTGTCACTAACCCAGTTTCCCTGGCTTTATGGTTCTGTTTGCAGAGGACCATGATGACACTTGCCTGTTCGGAGTGTATTTCCCAACACAGTATATGAGCAGTTAAACACCTGGGAAAAAAATGGAGCTGTGGACCCTATTTCAGAGCAGTTCTTGGTGGTTTCAGGGGAGGCCAGCCTTCTGTGGGCAAGGCATTCAGCAGCATGTCATTCTCCTTCACACTCTGCTTCCTCAAATACATAGGGACAGAAAGTGGAGTTAGTTTCCTTTGACTCCATCTGCTTCTGCATGTGTTGGTCAAGGTAGCTTGCTTGTTGCTTTTGTAGAGAAAAGCGCACTTCTGAGGTGAGAGCCATCCCCTGAGGAGGGCGTTGCCGTAAGCCCGTTCGTCTGATTATTGTATGTGCCCATGTCTCTTTGATTGTAATCAAATTCTGCACAGTGCCAGGGTGTAACCATCTGCGGTGCCGATCTCTCAAGTCGGGCTGAAAAAGTCCTGCACCGTTTGCCACTTTCTTTTCCCAGACGATGGCTGCTCTGTCCTGTCCAGGGGTTGTTCTGAGACCCCCCGTTCCCTCGAGCAAGATCCAGGTACATTCTTTATCTCTGGTAGAGGAAACCCCCCTCTGGGGGGATCTCCCTTGGAAGAGCTCCCTCACTGGAGTGCCCTGAGAGCACAGTTGCAGTTCCCTGCTCACGCACACCCCTCGCCATCGGAAGGCCGTCCTGCGCCGCTTGCTGCAGCCGTGCCGGCTCGGCGTGGCAGGAGGAGCAGCTTTCCCAGCCGGGCTCCCTGGTGATGCAGTTTCTGGGTCAGCAGGTGTGGGAGCCAATTTGGTGTGCAGGCCTTTTTAAAAGGTTAGAAAATAAACCTGAATAAAGGGAATGCTGACCTTTATGTAACCTTTTGAGAATGGAGTTGAGGTTTTATTGAGTATCCTGGCTCCGAGTCGGGCAGAATGGGTTTGCAGAAAGAAGATCTTTGTAAATCTGCGTCTAGGAAGAGTGGATTTTTCACTCTTGTTCATAGGTTTTGTTTTCCTTTGTTTCTTGAAACAATAAGATCCAATAGAGTATGTGGGGAGAAAAACACTATTCAAACAATAAAAGGCTAAGTTGTACTGCTTCTCATTTAAAATGCACAGGAGGACGTTAAATTGTTGGCTTCCTGGTATCAAATGTATGCAATTCCTTGTTTCACAAACATTTTACTTTCCACCACGGGAATTCTCTTGGTTGGAGCCAGTCAGACAGTGTGACATTGTGGTTCAGGGCTGCATTTCTAATGAGTTCTTAACAAGCACAGAATTGCAGGGTTGTCACCTCAGGCCCCTGCAGCTGGGTTGCAGTTTGGAGCAATTCCGTTAGATTTGCACGTGTGTGTGTTTGTGTGTACCATTGGCTGAGAGGAATCCACATCTCTATTCTAGGAGAACACTTCGAACCACCCCTAAAATTACTGGATGCTAGAATTAAAAATAAATAATCCAAAATACTGCACCTGGTTCACGTGACAGTACTGGTCAGGTCTGGGTGATCAGATTTATACCGAGGCGCTGCTTAATCCTGTAAACAGTTGGGGCTGGTTTTGTTGGGGTGTGTGCGCACATGGCTGAGAGCAGGGGTTGAGCTTAATGTTTTTGCACAGATCCCATTTGCCTTCTCTTGTTACTCCACTCTGCAGAAGTATTTGGGGAAGGGCCAGGGCTGTAAAATTCAGATCGAGATCCAAACTTGGATTTTTGGTTCAAGCCTTTCTAATATCTAATATTACAAAGCTTCATATGTGAATAAGAAACTGCTCATTTTTAAGTTGCAAAGATGGGGAGATGGATGTAACTTTCTAACTTGCCTCAAGAGCAGTCTGGATAGAGTGCTGGACTGCATGTTTGAGTTGGATTGCTTGAGTTGCAAGTTATTGTTGGGTGATTTAAAAGGTAAATTGAATGGATGAAAACGCAATCATCTGTCACCCAGGAAGAGCCCAAGCAGAAGGCCAGCTGGGGCTTTCAGGTCGGTGAGAAAAATCCCCAAAGTACATGTAAAAATTCCAAAATTGTTGGAATATTTGATTGTGTTCCCTCAGATCTATGGGAATTTGGAGTTTTTGTTTTGTTTTCAATGGAGTTAGCCAATCTCTCAATTTTAATGCTTTCTTGATTTAATGGAAAAAGGATTATCTGTCATCAAGTAGGATGCTTGTTATCGGCTGCTGTGCCATCAACAGGCTTTCAGTAAGCTGCCAAGTGTTTTCTGTTTTTGAATATTTAATCATTAAGACAGTGGAAAAACATTCAAAACTTGGTGAATGTTTTCCCTGTTGCTTGTTTTTAATTGCTGTCAGTGCGGTGACAGTGTATCAGTCCAAGGGCAGGGAGGCTCAGTTTTGTGGTGTCAGTGTGGATGGGGATGGCCCCTGGCAATGACCTGCCCTGCAGGAAGCTAGGCAGAGGGACTCAGATGGGTGGCAGAGGTGTGAAGCTCTCCTTTTGTCACTGGTTGGCATCACACCTGGTGAATGGCCCAGTTTTTCAAGCAGGAGGGATAAACTTTGGGTGCATAAACTCTTTGCAGTGTGTAAAAAACACAAAACCAAAACAAAAGCATAGGCTCTTTAACTAACAACTGCAGAATACCAAAATCTCGTTTGCAACATCGTGTACATTATTAGGTTGAGTTTTATTATTTTGCAGGGAAGGGGAGCGTTGCTGTATTTTCTCCAGCAAAGCTTGTTAATGATATTCAGAGCTTCATGTGACTCCTAGTAGATTTCTCCTGAAGCTCCCCATGCCCTGCAGCGGTCACTGGGGATGCTTTCAACTCTGTTCTTCAGTTCACACTGTGAATCTAATGCACCCTCAGTGCTGTAGGGACAGGTGAGGACAGGAACTGGCCATGCTGCTTTAAATCTTTTTTCGTTACCTTTCCTGATCCTGAATATGTATAAATTCCTGAATCACTTAGGAAATAAGCAATCCCTAATATCTGAGATTGTATTTTAAAATGTTTAAAAATCTATCTGAAGAACCTTGTGCGTTAGGGACAAAAAAAGTATAAAAATGTAAGGTGTGTCTTTTTTATACATAAATGCATGTTTTTTGCATTTCATCTCAGTTCTGGAGAACTGAAGTGTGGTTTGCTCCCGCCTTCTAACACATGACCGTGCATCGCTTGTGGCTTCATGTGACGCTGCGTACAGGCTCGATGCATGCAGTACAGGTGCTTGGAATGGACTCTAGATACATGAATATGAACTTTTCCGGGGGGTGCACCTGCCACTTTAATCACCTTGTTAAACAAAACAGTTTAATCCCATTTCTTGGTATTTTGATGCAGCTGCAGGGGAGAGAGAGGTTTATTTTGGTTTTGGTTTGGCCCTGTCTGCTGGCTGTGGTCAGGAGCAGTGTCCTGCTCGCTGGGTGCAGTGGCTGCCCCGCTGCTCCCTGCTGAGCTGCTGGTCACAAGGTCCAGCTCAGGTAGGAGGCGTGGGGCCCTGCTGGTGTGGTGGGTGACAGACTGCTTGTTTGGCTTCTGCCTGGAAGGGGTCACATGGTGGTCGCTGTCAGGGGATTTAGAAGTGGCATCCTTTCAAGCTGTGTCTTGCACTTGTATGTTGCTGGGGCTGCAGGAGCTGCTGTCTGTTTCTAGTGACAGCCTGTGAACGTACTACAGGGTGAAATGCATGGCTGCTGTGGAGGGATGTGTCTAAGGGCACATGTATCTGGGGACATACCTGTGCTCCTCTGGAATGACAGAGCCTGCCTGGCTTTTCCCCAGAGCTGAATACGGATGGTATCACTTGCTGGTTGTCAGGTGCTTTGAAATTTGTGGTTAAATGTCAAAGTCTAGAATTTATGGCTGTCTTCTTTCATGGATAATCTCACAGGCATGGAGGCAGTCCATATTTCTTAGTCAAAAATTCCTAAATGCCATTAAAAGTTTGTTGGGACTCTTGCCAGCAGAAAAGTTGGATTGTACTGGGCAGGAGGAATTACAGTTCATTACTTTGTTGCCTATAAAGGAGGGAATTAACTTATTTTTAAAGCTGTCAGCAATACAGACAAACTGTTGAAACTTTTTTCTTAATACGAGGTTGCCTGGAAGCGTCTGCCTCAGGAGCATCTCTCAGCCAAACAAGAATTAGCTTGTGACCAAGGTGTGCTGGTTTATAGGACAGGCAAGGCTTTTTGTGCATTTTCTTCAGCCGCTTCTTGCCCTTGCTTGGAAGCCACCTGAAGATACTTGGAGTGGTCTTTGTGACCTTCCTGCTCGATGCTTTCTCCCTTCTCCAGAAACCTTACTGCATTAAATGTTATTGCAGTAAACGTTACTCTATTAGAACACAAACTTAACAGACAGTTCCTTAATACCTGAAGTTGTGGCTGTTTGAAAGCCCAGAAGTTGAAAGTAATATTTATTTAACATAGTATTTTTGTGGATGAAATTTTAGGTCTTGTTTTGAAAAATAATGATGATCTCCTCCTCCAGAACCGTTACTGCTGTTGTTAATTCTGTGAAGAAAAGTGCTGAAGCAACTCGGGTGCTTATGAAACCTGGGGAGAGCCGGGCGTGGTGGTGCTGGATGGCTGCTGTGTGAGCACAGCGTCTGAGGTGCGTGGAGGCCATCTGAAGCTGGGACTTGGGATTTCCACTTCAGGGGCATCATTGCACAGCACTGTGTTATCCGTGCTGGTGATGTGCAGGCCGTGGCTCCTCTGGCAGAGTGTGTGGGCACAGCACCCTTGGCTGTCCCTGCTGCGCTGTTAGAGCGGCCCTGCTGCAGGACCTGGCCGAAGCAACTGGGGTTGGTACAAACGCAGCATCATCTGCCTGCGGCCGCAGCCTCCCACACACTGCTTGCAGTCGAATGTTTCCTACTTCCAGCAGGCTTTCTCAATGAAAGGCAAACAGCCACTCGGTGATCCTGGGACTGTATGAAAGTCCAGAGCTGTGGGTGAGATGCTCTGATGCCTCCTTTCCTTGCACAAAACCTGTGGCTCTTTCTACTGTGATAAGACTGTCTGAAAGAAAGGCCAAAAAATCACTTTGGAACTCTTGCACAAGTCAGAGACTATGGCACAGGAGCCTTTTATCCAAGCTCTAATGAAGTACGGTGCTTCTATCATGAAAGATACATAGAAAGTGTGCCTGTTTTCTTTGTTTTGATATGAGGTCTATGTGCATTTTAAATGAGAAGCTCTGTCGGCGCTGACAGTTGCTGTTGGTGGTCATGTAAACTAGATTAGTTGTATTTGAAAGACACTCAAGTTGCTTCTTGACAGTAATGATTAGCTGCACACCTGGAACCACGGCATGCTGAAGAACTGAGCCAGCTTAGTTCTTAGAACAGAGCCTGTTCTGCAAAATTACAACTGTTATGCTTGAGTCCAGTGGCAGAGTTCAATGATCAACTTGTAAAAAGTTGAGAAACGAATTGGCAGCTGGGAGGAAAGTGTATTTGCCTCTGCCATTCAACGGAGGAGTGAAATGGGATGATCACATCTAGTTCTAAAAATGTGGAAAGGGATATTTTGAACAGAAACCATTAACTGAATTTAACAACTGTAGAGAGCTTACTGGATGAAAAGAAAAAAAAAAAA
>VXAV01006573.1:6924-21309 GCA_013399715.1 Alectura lathami
ACACCAAGTAATTTTAGTCTCATTTTACTAAGTGCAATCAAGACAGGTGGAAAGTTTCAGCAAATAGCTACAGAAAAGCTAGAGTCAGAACTATGAGTGCTGCAAGAACAAAGCTCAATTGCAGCTGCACCAACAAGTGGTATTTAGTTATAAGCAAACAATGTTACTGAAATGATGAGGGTTTTAAGTCATGGAAAGGGTAGCGTTAGATGTTACCTAGAGATAAATAACCTGTAACAAAGGTATGTTTTGCATCTCAAATAAAATCATTAGAATAAAAGATTTTGAACTGTTATTTTGCTACTTCTGTCTTGCTTTTCAGCAACACCTTTTGTAAGCAAGTAGCCAGTGTTAGGAGAAACCAAACCTCCAGCCCAGAGCAACGCTGCTGCTACAACACAACAGACATTAAAATCGACAGGAGGGGAAAAGTTTGACAAAGCACTGCTCAATAATTGATTTTTTTCCCCCTAGCATTTAAATAGAATATTGACATGCTGTTGTAACTTATGATGCTAGTAACTTACCTGTCTAAAAGACAAAGTGACAAGATTTTACAGGGTTAGCCAATCTTCCTGATTCTTTGAACCTAGTGGTAAAATCTTGGTTTGACTGAAAAGTACAAGGCAAGTAACAAATGCCTTAAAGAGCATGAGTGCAGAGTTTTTGGTGTAGCCCACAAGCAAAAGAGAATGATAGCTCCTCAGAGGCCATTTTCTGAGTCATGGGATGGAGGAATAGTGGCTCATGTAATGAAGCGGCACCAGATTTAGCACTACAATAACTAGTTAGCTTTCCTAACCATCACATTTACACCCCTTGTCATGGAGTATTGCACGTGAATCATGTGCAAGCTACCTTGTGGAACAAACAGAAGTAACCTTTGTCATTTTCACTTTCCTTCCACTTTCATTTCTCTTCTTCCTTTAATAGTCACAGTTCAATTGAGATTGTTTTGTTTGTTTTTCACCAGAGTGCCCCTGATGGCATTGTTAAGATTTCTGTGGAATTAAAGCAGGGAGAATCGTATCTCTGAGTTGTTGTTAAGAGAAATGATTGCTAACTTGTAGCTTCTCATTTCTTTTTCCTATATATGTTAATACTTCATTTAAAATAAAATTATTTGGCTATCACCATGAAGCATCTGTTTGTATACCATACCATTATGTGGATTCTTTCATACATAGGTAAGGTAGCCATAGTTCATTTTAATCCTCCCCAAGGATGTGAACCTCTGTAGTGTTAGCAATTAAGTTTAAGTGAACCAGGCCTAGTTTGCTCTTGAATGAATGCATTTGCAGTAGTGATTGAAGCACCTTAACATTGATGTCACTCCTCTAGTAGATTTGTCTTAACTTTTCTATGTATAACAATGTTAGACACAGCCTATGTTTAAGATCTGTATTATTTTTGTGTGTATTACATATCCAAATCAAAGGAAAGGGAATTTCAATGTTACTCTGTGTTCTACTGAGAAATTGGTGGGGACATGGACTTGGAAAAAATTTGAATATATTTGAAAATGTGGTTTTGCCAGGGAAAGAATTCAGGCATATCACTGTAACTGGCACCAAGTATCTTATTGTTTCTCTCTGTAATATACTTATGTTTGCCATGGCCATAAAAAGCATTATAATCTTTCTTTCTGTTCTCACTCACTATGTCAGATCTTGCCACCTATTGTCAAAGGCTTTCTATGTTCTTTGTATTCTAAAAATCTGAGCAGGACATAACAGAGAAAAAAAAAAATCTAAAGAGTTTATTACGTCAAATGGGTATTTACCTTCATAGGCAAAAACCTGTGTCACAGATCAAGATCATAGAATCATAGAATCATAGAATCATAGAATGGCTTGGGTTGGATGGGCACTCAAGGATCATCTAGTTCCAAACACCCTGCCGTGGACAGGGCTGCCAACCACTAGCTCACTAGATCAAACTGGCAATCCAGCCTGGCCTTGAACACAGCCAGGGATGGGGCATCCACAACTTCTCTGGGCAGCCTGTTCCAGCGCCTCACCACTCCCTCAGTGAAGAATTTCTTCCTGATGTCCAGCCTAAACCTCCCCTCTTTCAGTTTCAGCCCATTCTCCCGTGTCCTACCATTATCTTCCTGCATAAAAAGTTGGTGCCCCTCCTGCCTGTAAGCTCCTTGTAATTAATGGAAGGCCGCAATGAGGTCTCCCCGAAGCCTTCTCTTTACCAAGCTGAACAATCCCAACTCCCTCAACCTTTTTTCATAGCAGAAGTGCTCCAGCCCTCTGATCATCTTTGTGGCTCTCCTATGGAACCGCTCCATCAACACCACATTACTTCTGTACTGGGGGCCCCAGGCCTGGACACAGCACTCCAGGTGAGGCCTTCCAAGGGCAGAGTAGAGGGGGATGATCACCTCCCTCTCCCTGCTGGCCACCCCTCTCTTGATGCAGCCCAGGATGCCATTGGCCTTCCTGGCTGCAAGAGCGCACTGCCGGCTCATGGCCAGCTTTTCATCGATCACAACGCCCAAGTCCTTCTCTGCAGGGCTGCTCTCAAGGAGTTCTTCTCCCAGTCTGTACACATACATGGGATTGCCCTGACCCACGTGCAACACCTTGCACTTGGCCTTGTTGAACCTCATCAGGTTCTTGTGGACTCACTTTTCCAACCTGTCCAGGTCCCTCTGGATGGCATCCCTTCCTTCAGGGGTATCAACTGCACCACTCAGCTTGGTGTCATCAGCAAACTTGCTGAGGGTGCACTCGATCCCACAGTCTAAGTCATCAATAAAGATGTTGAAGAGCACCGGTCCCAAGACGGACCCCTGGGGGACACCGCTTCTGACTGGCCTCCACCTGGACATAGAGCCATTCTCTACAACCCTTTGGCTGCGACCATCCAGCCAGTTATTTACCCAGCGAACAGTGCACCCATCAAATCCATATGTCTCCATTTTAGGGAGAAGGACATGGTGCAGGTCCATGTCAAAAGGCCTTGCACAAGTCCAGGTAGACGACATCCGTCTCCCTCCCTTGGTCCACCAATGCCGTCACGCCATCATACAAGGCCAACAGATGGGTCAGGCACAACGTGCCCTTGGTGAAGCCGTGCTGGCTGTATCGGATCACCTCCTCATCTTGCATGTGCCTTAGCATCTCCTCCAGTATCTGTTCCATGATCTTCCCAGGCATAGACGTGAGGATCACCGGCCTGTGGTTCCCTGGGTCTTCCTTTCTCCCTTAAAAACGGGAGTGATGTTTCCCTTTCTCCAGTCCCTGGGGACCTCACCTGACAGCCATGACTTTTCAAACATGATGGAAAGCGGCTTGGCAACCACATCAGCCAACGCCTTCAGGACCCTGGGACACATTTTGTCTGGCCCCACAGACTTGTAAACATTCAATCTCATAAGGTGGTCTCTGACTTGCTCCGCTCTTACACTGAGAAGGATTTTGCTCCCCCTGGTCCCTACCTGGATTTTCAAGGACACGAGAGACTTGGGAAGCCTGAGTGGCAGTGGAGACTGAGGCAAAGAACTCATTAAGTACCTCAGCCTTCTCCACATCTGAGGAGGACAGTTTTCCCTTTCCATTCATCAGAGAGGGTACAGACTGCTTCACCTGGCTCTTCTGCCCTATGTAGCTAAAGAAAGCCTTCTTGTTGTTTTTTACATCCCTTGCCAAGCTTAATTCTACCTGTGCTTTGGCCTTCCTCATCCCATCCCTACATATCCTGACAGCACCTCTGTAATGCTCCCAGATCACCCATCCCTGCTTCCACTGCCTGTACTTTTCCTTCTTTTCCCTCAACTTGACCAGCAGGTCCTTGCTCAGCCACGCTGGTTTCCTGCCTCCCCTGCCTGATTTCTTATTCTGGGGGGTGGAGAGTTCTTGTGCTCTCAGAAAGATGTTCTTAAATTGCTGGCAGCTCTGCTCTGATCCCTTGTCCCTAAGGACAGTTTCCCAGGAGACGTCTTCCAACAACTCCTTAAACAGCCTGAAGTTTGCTTTCCTGAAGTTCAGTGTCCTGACTCTACTCTTTGCCAGGCCCACGCTCCTCAGGATCACAAACTCAACCAGGGCGTGGTTGCTGCAGCCCAGGCAATTGTCATAGGTGTCTCCCTTCTGTGGGGGACAGATGGTCCAATATGACGTCCGGACCCTACCCACCAGGAAGTCTGCTGCCTCCCTGGGGCCCGGGTCATGAACATTATCAGGAAGCTCCCTGATCTGTTGCAGCTCTCTGATTACTACCGGCTTCTGGTAGTTCAGGTGGGCTGTGACGAAGTCTTTCAAGATGGGTCGCACAAGCTTGATACCAGGAAATTAAAAAATATCAAGAAAGACGTTACCTGCCTTGGGAAGATGTTGAAGGAATCAATGAGGTGAAGCGTAACTGGATCTGGTGGTCACACGTGCAGAGGAAGGCATTAGAGAGGTTAAGACTGGAGGCAGCCAGGACTGTTAGCGACCACGCCCTGGTTGAGTTTGTGATCTTGAGGAATACAAGTCTGGCAAAAAGCGGAGTCAGAACTTCAGGAGAGTGAAGTTCTGGCTGTTAAAGGAATTAGTTGATTGGATCCCCTGGGAACCTGTCTTTAAGGGCATAGGAACAGAACAGAACAGGCAGCTCTGTAAGGACACCTTTCTGAGAGCACAGGAGCTCTCCCTCCCCCAGCAGAAGTAATCAAGCAGAGGAGTAAGGCAACCTGCATGGCTGAGCAAGAACCTGCAGATCAAACTCAGGGAAAAGAGTGAAAGGTACAGGCAGTGGAAGCAGGGTTGTATAGCCTGGGAAGAACACAGGGGTGCTGTCTGGATTTGTAGAAATAGGATCAGGAAAGCCAAGACACAGATGGAGCTGAACTTGGCGAGATATGTGAAAAATAACAAGAAAGGGTTCTATAGGTACATAGGCCAGAAGAGACAGGCCAAGGAGAGTGTACCCCGTCTGATAAATGAGAAGAGAGAACTGGCTTCCTCAGACATGGAAAAAGCTGAGGTACTCAGTAAGTGCTTTGCCTCAGTCTTTACTGGTGGTCAGACTTCTCATGTCTATCAGTTCCCTGAACCTCTAGATGAGGGTGAGAGGAGCAGAGTCCTTCCCACTGTAAGAGCAGAACAAGTCCGGGACTGCCTCATGGCACTGAATGTGGTGTAAGTCAATGGCTCTATATCCAGATGGAGGCCGGTCACAAGCGGTGTTCCCCAGGGGTCCGTCTTGGGACCGGTGCTCTTCAACATCTTCATTTCCAACTTAGACTGTGGGGTTGAGTGCATCCTCCGCAAGTTTGCTGACAACACCAAGCTCAGTGGTGCAGATGATACCCCTGAAGGAAGGGATGCCATCCAGAGGGACCCGGACAGGCTGGAAAAGTGGGCTCACAAGAACCTGATGAGGTTCAACAAGGTCAAGTGCAAGGTGTTGCACTTGGGTCAGGGCAATCCCAGGTTTGTGTACAGACTGAGAGAAGAACTCCTTGAGAGCAGCCCTGCAGAGAAGGACTTGGGTGTCGTGATCGACGAAAAGCTGGCCATGAGCCGGCAGTGCGCTCTTGCAGCCAGGAAGGCCAAAGGCATCCTGGGCTGCATCAAGAGAGGGGTGGCCAGCAGGGAGAGGGAGGTGATCGTCCCCCTCTACTCTGCCCTTGTAAGGCCTCACCTGGAGTACTGTGTCCAGGCCTGGGGCCCCCAGTACAGAAAGGATGTGTTGGTGTTGGAGCGGATCCATAGGAGAGCCACAAAGATGATCAGAGGGCTGGAGCACTTCTGCTATGAAAAAAGGTTGAGGGAGTTGGGATTGTTCAGCTTGGTAAAGAGAAGGCTTCGGGGAGACCTCATTGCTGCCTTCCATTACTTACAAGGAGCTTATAAACAGGAGGAGGAGTGACTTTTTATGTGTTTTGATAACGATAGGACAAGGGGGAAGTGTTTTAAACTAGGACAGGGCAGATTTAGGTTAGATATTCAGGGGAAATTTTTAACTCAGAGTGTGGTGAGGCACTGGACCTGGCTGCCCAGAGAAGTTGTGGATGTGCCATCCCTGGAGGCATTCAAATCCAGGTTGGATGGGGCTCTGGGCAGCCTGGTGTAGTAGTTGGCAACCGTGTTCATGGCAGAGGGGTTGGAACTAGATGGTCTTTGATCTTGCTTCCAACCCAAGCAATTCTATGATTCCGTGATCTCTTTGCGGCTTCTCAGTACCTATAGGGGGCCTGCAGGAAAGCTGGAGTGGGTTCCCTATAGTGATAGGACAATGTCGTAATGGCTTTAAACTGAAAGAGGGGAGCATACAGGCTTTGTTTGTAGATTAAAGCCCTTTAACTCAGAATGAGTCAGTTTTGTGTTGGGGTATGTTGTAACCTGCTCCGACAGAGAAGGTTTAAATTAAGTGAGGGAAACAGAGGATGAGTTGGGAACTGTATTTGTGCCCTTTTTTGTGACTTCATGGGAAACTTCAGATTTTGTGATGGTGACTGGGAAACAGTAACTTCCTAGTTCCGCTTTTCTATCACCTATTGTTTTAACTATATAGTGAAGACATTTTAAGGAGGAGTATGTAATGTTTAACTTAAACTTCAGCTTGCAAGAGAAGTTTTACACTATGTCAAGTATTTCTAGGCTGTGTGGGATGGGATTGTTTGTTAGTTTTTGAGTAAAGAAAGATTTACTTGACATTTAGGTGTTGTATATAAAAGTTAGTTTTCTGCAGTGGGCTTTGGGCCTGTGCTAACAGATGAGAGTCTAAGTAATTACAAAGATCATAGCTCCTTCAGGCTTACAAGATCTATGTAAGAATTTTTATGCTCTCTATCATTATATTATTTGTGTTCCTTGGAAGTGTCTTATTATCACAGAAGTGTAGAGATTAGTAAGGCAGATCAAATTTTTGGACATTAAAACCTTGTTGAACATTGATGGAAGCTGGACACTTACCTGAACTATGCAGCACAGTACAGAGAAACCATGACTGACACTGTGGATGCTAGCTCATGACAGGTGAGCAGTAAAACCACATTACAGAGCTATAATATGCAAGTCTTTCAGTATTTGCTACTGCCTTTCTGTACACAGTAAACATCAACCAAGTTTGTCTGTAGAACTATACAATGAGACAAATCAAATTGAAATGAGGCCAGCTGTAATGAGGAAAAACAGTTGGGCTCCTGGAATGCTCAGAGAGGAAACTCATGAGTGAGGTGCAAATACAAGAGGCAAACCTTATGTACACCTCAGATAAGTGTATAAGTGTGTGTCTCATGGTTCTCTGCAATAGATGTCAGCACCAACCTTTACCTAGTTCTCTGCTTCAGATCTTTACTGGCTTTATTCATGGTAAAACTTTCTGGTAGCATTCCAGGGTTTGTTTAAGTCTGCATTTTGACTCCCATTCATGCTATAGAAGAGGATAATGAGAATGTGAAGATGTCTTTTGTACTGATATCTCTGTGTCTTCTTCCTTCTTTACAGCATTTTGTTTGCAGACATTGTGGGGTTTACTAGTTTGGCATCACAGTGCACTGCCCAAGAGCTGGTGAAGCTGCTGAATGAGCTCTTTGGCAAATTTGATGAGTTAGCTACAGTAAGTACAACATTTTTCTTTCAAGCTGCTTGAAATTCCTTTCTGAATGATGATGCATATGTTAAATATTGTAGAAATCTGTAATAGACTGGTTTAGCCCTGTGTGTTATAAGTTTCTAAAACTTCAATTTTTTATTAATACTCTCGAGAGTAAACAGTCTATTTTAACTGTTAGGTATGGAGCTTAAACTGCTTTTAAAAATATCTTTTCTTATGCTTCTTTGGAAGTCATCAGTATTCTTCATTGGTGTTCTGTACAGAAAATTTACAGAGACTATTTCAGTATTTAAATTTCTAACCTCTATGTAAAAAATAAAAATAAAATTGGAGGTACAGTATAAAAATACTTTCTATGATGATAAGAATCTGAATAGTCAAATTAGTTCATCACAAACACTCATTTGTCACGGGAATGATGGTAGTTTTCCAGAAAGGCTATTGTAGGCAAAATGGGATTTATATCATTACTGATACTAATGTTTTGGTTATTGCACTGAACTTAGTGTCAGATTCCCCCAAAAAAAAGGATTTGAGAGAAATGTAAGTTGCCTAGCAGTCTAATAGTACCATGGGCATTTGACAAGAAATGAGAGGAATGGATGTTCCTGAAAAAGTTCTTACATCAGATTTCAAATTATACTTAAGAATATGCTAAAAAAGTGTTTTCCTCATGAACAAAGCAGAACTTCACCAAATCTATCATATTTGCCAGTCTAGTCCCCAGAGCCTTCATTGTTGAAAAGTAGCACTTCTACATAGATTATGCTTCTCCACTGCCTAGCTATCTCATTTTCTGACTCTATGCAGCAGCCTAGAGAACATATTCCTTCAGGTCCCCAATATAAACAGCATCCACATTGTCTCAGTCGAAACTCACTTTTCCTCAGTGTAGACTTCCATATGAGGGATCTGAAGTCTATGGACAATTTGCATCTATGGCTCCCTGTTGATAAAAGACTCTCAGGGTCTAAAAGGAGAAAGAAGCCTTCTGCTGGATAAGATGCCGGGGCTGAGGAAGGCCTATTCTGTCCCACAAAAAGAAGATTATCTTTTGATCAAGTGCTATGTCCTGATTTGTACCCTGTTCAAGTCAGAACAGAGAGGAACAGTTATGTGTACCCTTACTCCAAGAAACATTACCTTAGAAGCTGAGTAGAGAAACAAAGAAGGTAGATTTTTTTGTTGTATAAATTTATAACATAAGACTTCGTGTAACCAATTCATTGATGGAAATCCAGGCAATGTCTCATGGGGAGCACAGATCTCCTCTCTAGAGCACTTCGGAGACGTATAGGTTTGAAATAAAAGGGACTGCCATGTAGCTGAGCATTGGCAGAAGCTTACGTATCTTAAAGAGTTTAAATAGCTGCTCATCTTACTTTCATTTCATTACCGGATTTCTCCTCCAAATGGCAATAAGATATTTAATATGCTCTTTAAAAATTTTTTGTGCTTTCATTTGTAGTCATCTTAGCCATGAAACACGAGGCAATGTAACAACATATCAGTTCTGTGACATAACAGATACGCACATACAAACGCCTGTGCCTATGACATGTGGCATGGTGCTGAAGCCAGGGAAAGGGCTACTGCACCATGGTTGTTCCTTTAGCTCTGGCCACATACAGCTGACTGCAGGTGTCAGTGACTCTTGAAGCCAGGGGTCCAGGCAGATTTTAGCTCATGGTGTGAGGTCAATTGTTTGGTTGGAAAGAAGCAGGCCAGTAACAGCAGGAGAGATTGGAAACAACTTAGTTTTCTGTTCAGCCTGCGTATATTCTCTTTCCACATTTGAAAATAAATTTCCTGGCTGCTTTCAGCTATGTGGGAAAGAATTGTTATTTACATGTCCTTCTAGTTCACACTGTGCTGCATCGGGGTGTGATTAAGATGTAATGTATGATCTTTCATTGTTGCCTTCTGATGTGGTAAGTGTAGACTTCTTATTGGCTCCTGCAGTCAGAAGAAATGTGTTGAGAACTGTGATTTTTCAGAAGGTTTCTGATTTCCTGGTTAAAACAATTTCTAGATATTCATTATTAGGTCAAAACAGAGCACTGTGTTTATTTAAAAACAATACTGTGCCTTTTAGTATTGAGAATTGAGGGAAGGAACTGTAGGGAACTTAAAGAAAAGTGTAATGTTGGTAGGTATGATCCCTACAACTCTTCAAGCATGATCTGTGAGTGTGCATGTTGTGTGCTGCTGCTTCTTAAGAAGGGGCATTTTGTGACAACCCTTGGTACCGCAATTGTCCTGTTTTACAACTGTAATCCTTTAAAAATCACCATTGTGGGAAGTGTAGTGACACGAGTCATAGAATCATAGAATTTAATGCTAGATAGGTTTGTCCTTTCAACATTTAGAAGTTAGTTTATGGCTTATGGATTAAGGCATTGGATTTTTCCCTTTTCCTGCTGTTTTTGAAATACAGCTAGAACTCTTTTTTTTTTTTTTTTCCGTCAACTATAGTTACAGCTTGTGACAGGGAGTTTCAATGTATTGTCATTTAAATTCTTTAAAAAAGTTTGCTTGTACATTCTTTTAATAGAGGGGGAAGAAAATTCCTAATATTCTTACCTCCCAGTAGAAATTATTTTATGTACTTTTATCATGTCCTTTTTAATTTCTAGAGAAAATAATTTTGTCAGCCAATCATCTTCTACTGATTATTTTACCTTGTAAATCATTGAGTCTGAACTCTGTCAGAAGAAGAAGTGATCAGAATACAATATTTGTTATGATGGCAAGTTTTACGTTTTCACAATAACATTGGCAGGTTGATTGCTTAAAGAAACAAGTCTTAGGTAGTTGTATTTTATATTTGACTTTGTCTTCTCCTTCAAATCTTTTGACCCAATGGACCAACTTCAGTCACTTCGAAGGAAGGAAAAGATGTAATGCTAGACAAAAATGTGTGACAATGCTAGTATCCTTGCAGGAATGTAATTTCACCCTAGACAGGCATTGCAGAACCTACATGGAGAATAGATGTTTTGAATTCTTCAGGATTCATTGATATGTCTGGCTGTTGAAGTACTTGTCACAATCTCTGACCACACTGATTTTAGGAAAGCCCAGGTTGGATGGGACCATAAACATCCTCAGTTCCAACCTTTTGTGGCAAAAGGGAGCCTAGATGAACCCAGCACCCTGTCCAGACACTTCTTGAAAACTTTCAGTGATGGGGATTCTACCATGTCTCTGGAGAGATTGTTCCAGTGACTGTTCTGACTGTAAAAAAAATGTTCTTATATCAATATTAAGCTCCTTCTGGTTGACCATTGACTTCTCCATGTGGCTCCTTGTGAAGAGAGATTCTCCATCCTCTTTGCAGTCACCCTTTAAGTGCTGGAATACTGTAATGAGGTCCATCCTGCGTGTTCTCTTCCTCAGGGCAAAAAACCCCGACCTCCTTGTAGTCTTTCCTTACAGGACAGTTTCTCTAGCACTTTGATCATCTTCATGGCCCTCCTTTGAATCCTGTTGAGTCCATCTGCACCTTTTTTGAGGTGTGGGGAACAGTCTGACAAGCAGACTGACAATAGTCAGTCTGACAGGCAATGGGTAGCATGAGGTGATCACATCTCTACCTCATCTAGTAATGCCCCTGAGGATGCCACCCAGGATCTGATTTGCCTTCATAGCTGTGGCGGAGCAATGCTGACTCGTGTTCATCTTGCTGTCCACCAGGACCCCCCAGTCCCTGTCATCAAGGCTGCTCCCTACCATACAAATACTAGCTCGTAGTGAGCTCTTTGGTTATATTGTCCCAAGTGCAGATTCTTACACTTGTCATTGTGAATTTTTATTCAGTTTTTGCTTGCCCACTCTTCCTGCCTGTCAACGTCCCCCTGTAACATGACTCTCCATTCTGATGTGTCCACCTCACCACCCAATTTAGTGTTATCAGCAAACGGGGTGAGGATGCTTTTGATCCCATCATCCAGATAATTTACAATTGAAGAGTATGGAGCCCAGTGTTGATCCCTGGGGAATGCCACTTGTCACAGGCTACTAGCCTGAGTAAAATTTTATCTAAGCATTTTGGATAAGTTTGCCCAATCTGCAGAGGTTTCCTTGGGACCATACACAACAACAGGAAGTCATTTTTATGAATGTATTAAAGATAATAAAGATTCTCATAAGTTATATGAATAGTTCAAACAGCACGCAATAGAAAGAATGATTTTGCATTGGTTTCTATCGGATTTCGTATGCTGTTCAGGCTTAATTTATTTAGTCAGGTTGCTGCTTCTAAAATTTCTTGGTTTCTTGCAGTTTTGGTTAGGCAGAGCAGCTTTGTGCAATCTGAGATTTTGTCTTAGTGATGTTCATTCTTTTTGCCAAGTTATCAATGATCACTTTAAGCAGCTAGTTTTTGCATGAAGTCTTCAGATGCCTAGTAATTATCCTTCAATAGTATGGCTAAAGACAAAAATGCGTAGTGGACGTTCATTTTCTCTGCTCTGTAGCAATATCATGCTTCTCTAATTTGCAGGTTGAGAGTTGCCTGTTTGCAGCTTTTCAGAATGGTGTCTTAAAAGGTCATATAGTTTATAACAAATACATACTCCTTTGTTTATTGTTTTCTATTGAAGTTTTAAAACATGTAAATGAAGCTTGGATTTTTCCTGTTAGGATAGATCCTTGAATAAAACTGATTATATCTTAGTAACATTTTAATTTCAGTTAAAACTTCAGTGTTACATGTGCCTCTGCTCAAGTATTGCCATGGTCATAGCTTGTGTCTCTTGCTTTTCAGAGAAGTTCTGTTCTTTAATTGATCTTTTCAATGGTAGATTTTCTCCTATACATCCTGCATCATGTCTACATGGAAAATTCATTATTTAAGTTTATAGATTCAATTATTTCCCTTTCAGCTTCCATCCTCCTCAGACTTCTAAGAATTTCCTTTTACAAATAAATAAGGATAAATGCAGTTTAGTCAATTTTCAAAGGACATCTAGAACAGGATGTCAATATTCTGAATGAAATATTTTGTTTGTTCATTCCACTTTTGGCATCTCATCTGTTAGTCACACTGACATACTGAAGTTTTCCTTGTTCTTTGCATTTGCAGTTATGTACGCCTTCAGGCTTTGTCAGTATTTGTAGGCTAAATCTATTACTTTCTATTTTATTTTAGTAACTTTTCCCAATTGCCTCCTTAGCTTTTAATGATCTTTAATGTTCCAAATTTCAATGTTGCTGCGGTTGATATTTGTGCTTTTTCACCCTCAAAAATGTTAAACTTAAGAAAGTCACTGCTAAGTCTTAGGCAAAGGGACAGTAATTCACAATTTTAGTCAGATTTTTTTATTATATTTTTAGTTTTTGAAACTGTGCCTGAAGCAGTCAGCCCTTTGCTGTGCTTTTGAACTAGGTAGTTCTAGAAACAATAACTTTAAAAAGTTGATTCCACTGGATCTATAGATTGCTTTTGTTTAATATGATGATAATTATACATTTTAAATGTATAAAATATATGAAGTTTTGTAGGCTGGCTTAGGTGGGAAAGTTAGTGTTGGAAAACATAGACAAATCTTACATAATGTAACCTTGTTTGTGCAAATTGGTAAGTGTGCTCTGGGGCAGGTATTTACAAAGGCTAAGTTTAAGGAGATTTGTCTCCCAGAGTTTCCATAACAGTCAGTGCAGAGACAGGATCCCACTGAGGCAGACCATGCATGTAAGCTTGCATCCTGTTCTGAACTACCAAGTAGAGAGGCATCCTAGAGAGATCTGAGGAAGCCTTCCTAAACAGAAGTAGTATTTGTGTCTATGTAGGATCTGGGGTTGATGAAGTGTATGATATGAAGTTGTCTTTAAGTGTCGGTGGGACAGTTTTCCATGGAGGAAGCTAATTTCACACTCTTTAAGTACAGTAAGAACATACACATGGGCAGGTACCACAGAAGAGATATCTTGCCTGCTCTCTTTTATGGCTTTTAGGTTGGAGGGTATTGTGCTTTGGATGCCACTTCTGTGTCATAATGATTGTCATAATTTGCATGCTTATTGTGAATTACTAAATTCTTTCAGAGCCCAGATTCTGCAAATCTGAAATTTGCTTCTTTGCATAGGACTGTGATGGATTATTCTGATCAGCTCCATATATCTGCAGTGTGGGACTTTGACTGAAACTCCTTCTGCAGTCAGCATACAGAAAGATATTTCTGGAGTACAACGTGTCATCCAAGGGTGATGCCTAATTGCACTTCAGATGTGGTTGCTTCATTTCGTTATTATAGGGTCAGTTTGTTTGGTAACCCAGGTGCACAGTTTAGCTGTCCAATTGTCGTCGGTTAATTAAAGATTGTCAGGCGACAGGGCCTAGCCCCCTCCCCCACCCACCCCCATTTCACAGAGGCCAGGTAGAGGAGTGAGAATGGAGGAGGTGTGATTGAGGTAAAAGATAATTCGTTTACTAAAAACAGCAAAGGAATGCAAGATAATAAAATATGAAAGGAATTGAGAGCAATAAATCTAACAAAGTGTAAATTATGGGAGTGTCTCCTGACATATGTGTGGCACAATGGCGACTGGAGGTGAAAGAATTGGGGAGCAACTCCTGGAACCTGGAAATCACATGGGAAGGGACAGGAGCATTCTGGGGTCTGTGGTTTCACCTTAGCAGCCCTTCCACCTGTGTCAGCTTATTACATGATGTCATTATAAGGAATACATGTAAAAAACCATGACATTAGTAACCCCTCATTCCATATGATTATATCACGCTTAAATCATGCAACACAAATACACAGACCATAGAATCATAGAATCATAGAATCATAGAATCATAGAATCATAGAATCATAGAAT
>VXAV01006573.1:44231-85888 GCA_013399715.1 Alectura lathami
AGATGAGGTTTTAAAGTGAATTCAAAGGTCACTGCTTGAGGATATTATCCAACTTTCTGCTAACAGGTGTTTGACAAAAAGGCAACTGGGGCAAACAGATCATTTTGAATTCCAGACCAGTCATTTTCCCTTATCTCTGGACTCAGCTCTGTAGGGACAGTTTCTACTGGAATCAGTGGCATTTTTTCAAGCGTGCAGGGAACAGAGTTGATGTTTTTGAGACAAGATTCATCACTAGGTGTCATGGAGCAGCACATTGGACTAAAGTGTGTGGAAGGTTCCCTGGATTTTTGTGAGTTTGTTGTGGAGCCAAAAGAGTACCTCAATACTGGACAAAACAGCAAAATCTACTATCAAAATGAACACAGGAGATACCACTATAATGGTAGTTGAGTATTCCTACGTATTTCTTTATTTAAAAACTAGAATTGTCTTTCCTTCCCTAACATCCTTTGGAAACACAACATGAGCTGACAATGTGCGCTTGCAGCCCAGAAGGCTAACCACATCCTGAGCTGCATCAAGGGAAGCGTGACCAGAGGAGCGTGACCAGCAGGGCGAGGGAGGACATTCTGCCCCTCTACTCTGCTCTCATGAGACCCCACCTGGAGTACTGTGTCCAGTTCCAGGGCTCCAAACACAAGAAGGGTATCAAGCTGTTAGAGTAGGTCCAGAGGAGGGCCATGAAGACGATCAGAGGGCTGGAGCACCTCCCCTATGAAGGCAGGCTGAGGGAGTTGGGGTTGTTCAGCCTGGAGAAGAGAAGGCTCTGGGGGGACCTGATAGCAGCCTTCCAGTACATGAAGGGGCCTACAGGAGAGCTGGGAAGGAACTCTTTAGAAGGGTGCATAGCAATAGGAAAGGGGTGATGGCCGTAAAATGGAAGAGGGGAGATTTAGGCTAGATATTAGGAAGAAATCCTTTCCTGTGACGGTCATTAGACACTGCAACAGGTTGCCCAGAGAGGTTGTGGATGCCCCCTCCCTGGCAGTGTTCAAGGCCAGGCTGGATGGGGCTGTGAGCAACCTGGTCTAGAGGGAGGTGATCCTGCCCATGTCAGTGGAGTTGGAACTAGATGATCTTTCAGGTCCCTTCCAACCCAAACCATGCTATGATTCTATGATTCTATGATTTTATGATTCTATGAACTCTAGTTTTGAAAAGTGTTTTCACTAGATGAGAAAACAGTTCAGCACTGACCATTAAGCAAATTTCCTAAAGTACTTCTCTGGACAGCCAAGCAGTGGTACAAAATGATAAATTTTTTCTGAGTGGAAAGATTTCTCTGAATGTGTTAGTGTTTGCATTTACAGAAGTGTGCCTGCCATTGCTGTTACTCATTGCCAGCTTAAGTGAACCTGCTTCACTGAGTAACTTTGCTAGTTCCAGAGTAAAGGGAAATACAAATAATGCCAGAGAAAATTAATGGGAGTCAATAGAGCTGTTTCCAGGAAAGAGGCTATAAATGTTATGAAAATTGAAAGTAAAGACTATAAATACATTTTATAAATTATTCCTATGTATTAATCAACATGCAATGGATCCTACAACATACCTTGACTAACCGTAATAAATAATTAACTTCCAATGGGTTGCTAATCACCATCTACAACATCTTTACTAATGTGCTAATGAGTTATTTGCCAACTGTGTATTCAAATGTATTTGTTATCTTTTATTTGTAACAATATAAATCACATAGTATCTGCATCTACCATTTGAAGAGCTTATGTGACAGATTTTCATGGAAAGTGTGTATGGTATCTGTTCATGCTTGAAAACTCATTGTAGATTGAATGTAATGAAAAATAAGATCAAAATATCAACAGAAAACCCCAAAGGGTATGACATATTATGTTTACAACTTTTCTGTTCAAATATTTCTCTGAAAGGGAAGTTTGTCCTTCCTACCTTACCCTGTACATACAAAGACATGCCAGGCAGTCTCAGAAAATCATTTATGTAGGTTGGACAGCTATGCAATATTATCTGAAGTAGCTGGATAATGTTATGACCACTCGAAAAATCTAGAGTGAAAGGGTTTGCACCCTTTCTAAATACTTGTTTAGTTATCCAGCTGGAAGGAAGAAGATGTTGGTTAGCAGAAAGGCACTCTGTCTTCGATTATTTTGCTGCAGTGAATCATGCCCTAAATGTTCCAAAGCTAGCAGCTAAAAATCTAGTTTATTGTTGTCCAAAAAGTATTTATAGCCAAACTTAAATACTAGCAGTCTCTTTGAAAAGAGAACTTAAAGCTGTACCTAAGGAAGATCACTGTTGTCATTCTTAAGATTTTAGAAAAATCCCATTGAAAACCTAAAGGTTCACGAATGACCTTAAAAAGCAAACACAGCTTGGGAAAATCCTTTGGAAAATGCTGCTTAAAATGTAACAACTCTTGTAAATGTTAGAAATCTCTAGAGTAATTATCTACAGCACGTATGGCATAATTTCTTGTGAAATACAGGTGGATTTAACAGCTCAAACTACAAATGGTTTTAACAGCTCAAAAGGTTGAGGCTGATCAGTTAATTTCTTTGGCTCATGATCTAATAGGCAGAAATTCAGCAACCTGGAATTCATTCTAACTTTCACAACAACAGATATAAGAAAAGTGGCAAAGGCTGTCACATCACTGTAATACATTGCGTATGACACTGTCATATGTTGCAATTGTAAACTTCATGTGTTGCAGTCCTGTCAGCAAGGAGTAGCTGGAAAGTAAACAAATTGTCCATCATCCTGCCTCTTGAAAAGGCAGTATTTTTTGACATAGGCATAGGACATGGAATCCAATGTCCTCCTTTACTGTGAATGCACATATTTTTTATCATGAAGCAAATAATCTGCCTTCAATGTTAGAATAAATTACTAGTCACCATACTTTTCCACCACAAGCATTAGGTTTTCTCTGCTTATGTCTTTCCTCTAGCTCATTTGACTTTTTTTAAACCCAGTACTGAATTATTTTATGCAACAGCACAGAGCAGACAAAACAGATTGACTCATGATTGCATTTGTGCTTTGTATAGACAAAATACATAGTAACTATGTATGCTTGCTGTTTGACTTTATTTGTAAATGACTTTACTGTGAATCGTTGTTAGCAACTAATGTATTTCACAAGTATAACTGCTCATATACATTCATGAGACAATTTCCTTTATGTTTTAATAATATTTTCTTCTAAGTGAAAAAATTTGATATATATGATTGATATATTACTACCGTTTTTCATAGCAGGTTGTTGGACTTTTTCTGACCTGTTTAAAAAATTTCATCTTGGCAAGGAAATATATTCTGAAAAATAGTCTCAAATCTAGATGCTGAAAAATTTCTAAGCATCATCATGTGAACAATAAAAAAAGGAAAAGAAAGTTAAAGGAGTAAACTGAGTAAAACAATGAATCTAAAATGACTGCATTTACTTAATTCTCGTCATTGTTTCCATTCAAGCTGAAGTTCCATTTACACTTGTAAGAAATTGCCCTCTCTGCAAAGTTGCTTTGATTGAATAACTCTAGTGAGGTATATATGAATGTGCCACACTCTTTTTTCAGATTTTTCGTTTTTTAAAAAAGTTTTTTAAATTTGTGTTTTCCACGGAGAACTTATGGCCCAGGAAATTCATCCATATGAGTAGCAGCTCCATAGGACTTTTCTGCAACAGTCTCTACTAAAAATGTCCTGTCCACATTGTCTTAAGAAAGTCTTCACACCCATAATTCTTTGCCAGCTTTCTGGGCTAATTCATTCCGATGATATTTTGACATTAGTGGCATATGTTTATTAGCCCTTTTGAAATGCTAAAGCTCTGATTCCTGTCCTGTAAGTAGTAACAGAGTAAGAGATCTTTACAGTTAATGTAGGGCATGTGAAAACTTTTCCAGCTACTCAAACTCTCTCTTTTGTTAGTACACAACAAGCAAAAATATGTTTGACTGAAGTGTTCTGACCTCAAATGCCCCATGGTAGGCATCTGAACCCATAGTTGGGTACACACTGATGATTTTTGTTTTGTTGCCTCCAGCTGCCATTTCAGTCATGCATGGAAGAGTCCACTGTGGTCTGTATTCTGAATGGCTGGCAAGTTCTACTGGCAATCTTAAAAGATATACACAGCCCTTTGATGGAAGATCTAGCTTGTTTCTAGTTGCTGGAGCTGGAAGTAGACTGCACATGTTTCCACCCAGCAATGTACTACTCTACATCTTCAGAACTGTTCCTGCAGTTGCCATGAAACTGCTATTGCACCAGCAATGTGATAGGCCACAGCGTGGACTATCACTGATGAAACAACTAATTATATGCTGTAATGTTCTCCTCTCTTCTTTTTCTTCCTTCAGTATCATGGATTCTGTAGAAGGGAGAAATGCAGAGAATTTCTCTCCTGTAGACCTCCCAGAAATTGTTTTAGTCTCCACAGCTGCTAAAAACTTCTACATCTGTGTCAAGAAAATGGCCACACCATTCTGAATGTTAGGAGTTTGTCTTACAGAAACTGTGTTGTTTAATGGTAGAAAATACTGATTACTTTCTTAAGGGTAAACTGAGGAGTGATAAGCAAAATGTATCATAGGGACAGTAGAAAAGGATGAAAAAGCAAATGCCTAATGATTTTAACTCTAAGAAGAAAAAGTAAATAAATAAATGAATAAGTAAGGTTTGCTTACCTATCTCAGGACAAAGTAATGCCAGAAAAGTTTAATGGCTTGCAGATAGTAATGAAACAGACACTGTTAGCAAGTGTCTGTACCTGAAGACAGAAAGCATAGACAGACATAATGCTACATTTATGATTTCTGCAAATGTATTTTGAATGTCATTGTTATCTTCTTTCCTGTGCTGTTTTAAGCACTGTCGCTGACTATAGTCAGGGGAGCAATGGTCTGCTGCTGTTTCTGAGAATCCCAGATAAGCACCAGTGAATCTCTTACCAGAGTATCATGCAAGATTTGAACACTAGTGTGTTTTCCCAGAATTTTAATCAGCACTTGTTTGTTTTCTGTGTTTACAAAGCTGTAGATAGTCTGGCTGCTTTCAGAATGCTCTTAATCCTAGCTCTTAACAATATCTGCTGATTGCTTTGCAACAACCAGCCTTTCTAAAATTATGAAGCGAGTGAACAGTGAGCAAAATAAAAGATGATTCCAAGGGTCAAAACAGAAGTGTGCAAGTTAAATGCATTGACAAAATGAGCTGGAATGAGGATGCAGCATTCCAGCTTTCCTGTAATGCTGGCCTGGAGCAAGATCAGAGAAAAGGCAGTGAAAAATGGTTGTGTTCAGTTTTTGGGGTGTTTTTTTTTGTTTTTTTTGTTTGTGATTTTTTGTTTGTTTTTTTTTTTTTTTGTTTTTCTGTTTTTATGGGGGGTTATTTTGGTGTTTTTTTTTTTTTTAAGACTTCTAACAGACTATTCCATTTCTTGTCATTATAAGAGGCTTATAGCAGAAAGTGATGTTACTGAAATACTCTGCTTAGAAGTTCACTGTGTCAAAAAGTGTTATTCTGCTGTAAAAAGAATAATCATAATAAAAATAATGAAGGGACAATATTTTTGAAACAGTACTGAGAGATTTCTTTTGTTTGTGCTTTTTTATGCTGTATTATGAGAGTATAATAGAAAATCTCCAGTCATAGTGCAGAATCTATAGAACCTACAACCACCAAGCAAAGAAATAAAAGCTATGTATAAAATGATCCATGATTCAGTAATGGCCATTGTGTCCTACTTGTGTGTATGGCAATATCTTTTGTGTGTTTAAGCGATGTGACCAGTCATGAACAACAGAAGATACATGTTCCACACATTTTCATAGCATTGCACAATACCTTTTGGGAATGGGCCTATGGAGAGCATATGGTCAACCCTCCTGCTCAGAGCAGGGCCAACTTCACAGTGAGATACACTTTTGAAATTACAACTGGTTGTTAGGAACAGAGGAAGCCAAAAGATGCAGTAGTTTGTGCAGTAGTTCACACAGAATGGCGTGAAGAAGGGGTCCCACCATTGAATTCAGATGACTTTGTCAGAGACGTTGTGGTGACATGTCAGAGAGATGTTTTGCCAGCAGTTGTTGGAGCAGCTATCCCTGCTGTACTGGAGGCTGTAGGGCAGCCACATGGACAGACACTTTTAAGCTTCACATGGCAGATGCAGCCTACCACATCCTAGTCTACAGGGAGTGTCTGAGGCCTCATTCTGATGCCATAAGAGATGGTACTCTGTCCTGCAGGTGGTGTGCGGTCTTGGAGGAGCTGTGCCATCAGGTATTACTAAAGGAATTGAGCAAGTTGCATAGCATCAGAGAAGATGGGAGATTTACAGGATCTTGTCTGTGACACAATAATTTGAAGGCTCTGAGACCTCAGCTGCAGGAGAGAAGCTAGCAGTGACCATCCCCACTGCTGAGGTATTTGTAACCTCTGTAGAAAAGGAAGGGTGGAATGTGGCACCAAGAGGAAGGCTCCTGCCCTCCTCTGCAGGCATTCATCTAGAAATAGACTCACAGCACTCAGTGTTAAATAAAGGCCTTTGCCTACAAGCAAAGAATCTGGACCCCTAGCCCTAAACCATGCAAGAACACTAGGAAGAAATGGCAAGTCCTAGACCCGTAGAATCATAGAATGGTTTGGGTTGGAAGTGACCTTAAAGATCATCTAGTTCTAACCCCTTGTGTCGTTCAGGGATACCACCCACTAGATCAAGCTGCCCAGGGCCCCATGCAACCTGGTCTGAACACTTCCAGGGATGAGACATCCAGTTTCTCTGAGCAACCTGTTCCAGTGCCTTACCATGCTCTGAGTAAAGAATTTCCTCCTGACATCTAACCTAAATCTCCCTTATTTTGGTTTAAAACCATTCCCTGTTGTCCTATCACTATCAGCGCATGTAAAAGGTCAGACTCCCTCCTGTTTATAAGCTCTCTTTAGCTACTGAAAGGCCGCAATTAGATCTCCCTGGAGCCTTCTCTTCTCCAAGCTGAAAAACTCCAACTCTCTCAGCCTTTCTTCATAGGAGAGGTGCTCCAGGCCTCCGATCACCTTAGTGGCCCTTAGGCCACTAGGACTATGTCCTTAAGGACAGTTTCCCAGAGAATCTCATCCAATGATTTCTTAAACAGCTGGAAGTTCAATCATCTTAAATTTAGGGTCTTGACTCTTCTTTTTGCCAGGTCCATATTCCTGAAGATCACAATCTCAACCAGAGCATGATCACTACAGCCCAGACTGTCTCCAGTCTTAACCTCTTTAATCAGCTCATCTGCACTGATGAGCACCAAGTCTAGTATGCTTCTCCTGTGGTTGATTTGTCTAATTCCTGGGCCAGGAAGTTATCCTCAATGCACTCCAGGAGTCTTCTAGAATGCTTACAGCCTACTGTGTTGCTTTCCCAGCAGATATCTTTGTGGTTGAAATTCCCCAACAGGATGAAACCCTGTGAGTGTGATGCTTCTTGTAGCTGAATGAAGAAGGCCTCATCAGCAGGCAGCTCTTGATTCAGCAGTCTATAGTAGACCCTGACCACAAGAAGTAATGAATGACTCCCTGCTCCAGGGGACAAAGGCAGTCATCTGGCTTAACAATTAGAGAAACTGGCATCCAATAGAGGTCCAGTTCCAGGATATTGCGGAGGTACTACTGAATCTTACTCACTCCTCTGCCTACTCCCTCCTCCTGTGTTCCATGTGAACACAAATGATACTCCTATGGAAAACCTTTGGCAGAGCTCTGGGGAAAGTAGCCAAAGGTGTGGTATCCACGTGGTTTTCTCTTCAATTCTGCTGGAAAGGTGAAAGGGTGTGAAGAGGGAATTGATATTAGAAGTCAATAATTGGCTGTAGAACTGGTGTTGGTGACAGAGTTTTTTGTGCTATGGCCATGGGACCCATCTGCTTGGGAGAGATGAGATCCAGCTCATGAAGTGGGGCAAAACTTTTTTTTTTTTTTTTTCCCCCCAATAGAATTGCTGAGCTCATAAGCAGGGCTTTAAACTAAGAGTGAGAGGGGAGGAAAAGAGTAACCAGCAGCCATGTGAGGGAGTAATGGATGAGTGAAGGGCATTGGACAGGTAAGGATCATAAAATCAATAAAATGGGGTTTAAGCAGGGTCACCTGCAGCCTTGCATGTAAGCAAGGAAGTGACAACAAGACACTATTATGGAGAAAATCTCCAAACCCTTCTTGGAACCCAGTACTCTAGGGTGCCTCTCTGAAGTGCCTGTTTTACTAATGCAAGTACCATGCTGAATAAACCTTATGAGTTACAGATGTGTGAAGTCACAGAACTGTAATCTCATTGGAATCATAGAGATGTTGTGGAATGGGTCCGATGACTGGAGTGTTACAATGGAGTGATACATGCTCTTTAGGAAGTACAGACTGGGAAAATGAGGAGCAGGACTTGTCCCTTACATGAGAGAGCAGCTGGAGTGGATGGAACTCTGCCTGGGGAGGGATGAGGAGCTGATTGAAAGCTTATGGGAAAAGGTTAAAGAGAGGACAGGGAAAGGTGACATTATATTGGGTGTCTGTTTCAGGCCACATGGCCAGGAAGAACAAGCAGATGAGACCCTCTGCAGAAAGATGGAACCAGTCCTCCATGAGGACTTTAACCACCCTGATATCTTCTGGAGGGACAACACAGCTGAGCGTAAGCAATCCTGTAGATTCCTGGACTGTGTTGATGATACCTTCTTCTCCCAGGTGATAGATAAGCCAACAAGGAGAGGTGATCTGCTGGATCTCATACCTTCACAAACAAGGGCCTTGTTGGGAATATGAAGGTCAAAGGCAGACTTGGATGCTGTGACCAGGAGATTTCAGGATCCTGAGGGCAGGGAGGATGGTAAAATGCAAGGTCACAACCCTGTACTATGGGAGAACAGACTGCCTTCTTCAAGAATCTGGTTGGAAAAGTCTCATGGTTTAAAGGCCTGGAGGGAAGAGGGTCATAAGAAAGATGTTTCAAGGCTCACCACCTCAACAGCAATCCATGTCAATGAGTGGGAAGTAAGGCAGAAATGCTGGGAGGCCTGTGGATGAGCAAGGAGCTCCAGGCCAAACTCAAACATGAAAATGAAGCACACAGAGGATGGAAGCCGGGATGGATAACCTGAGAGGCACACAGAGTTATTGTCCAAGAATCTAAGGATTAAGTTAGGAAAGCTAAAGCCTAGACAGAATCCAATCTGGCAAGGGTTGTCAAAGATAACAAAAGGGGCTCCTATAAGTACGTGGATAACAATAGGAAAACTATGGAAACTGTTGGTCCAGTTCTGAATGGGAAACTTGGTTACACAGAGAATAGAAAAGTCTGAAGTACTGAATGTGTTCTCTGCCTCAGCCTTTACCAGCCAGACCAGCCTTCAGGAAAATTTTGGAGCTAGAAAAATGTACCCTTGGTAGAAGAGGATCAGGTCATGGAATAGTTAAGCAAACTACGGTCCTGATGGGATGCACCCAGGAGCGCTGAGTTAGCTGGCTGTGTCATTGTGAGGTCACTCCCAATTATCTTTGAATGAACCAGGCAAATAGAAGAGATGCCAGAGGACCGGAGCAAAGCAAGATTCACTCCCGCCTGCAAGAGCAAGGAGAAGGATCTAGGGAGCTACAGGCTGGTCAGCCTCACCTCCTTCTGTGTAAAGGTGATAAACAGCTAATGATGAAAGCTATTTCCAAGCATATGAAGGACAAGAACATCATCAGGAGTAGTCAACATGGATTCACCATGGGAAAGTCACACTTGACCAATTTGATAACATACAGTGAAATGTCTAGGCTGATAGACAGTGATGGAGCTGTAGATATTGTCTTCTGGACTTCAGTAAGGCCTTTGACACTGTCTCCCGTAAGATTCTCATAGACAAGCTGTTGATGTATGGGCTGGATAGTCACAGAGGTAAACTGAAAACTGACTGTATGACCAAAACCAGAGAATGCTGTTCAGTGGTGCAGTGTCTAGTTGAAGGCTAGTAAAAAGAAGTGTAGCCCAGGGGTTAATAATATTTTAGAGCATTTTTGGGGTGATGCTGACTTCTAATTATTATGTAGATGGTTGAAGGCAAGTATTAGATCCCTCGTTATTCTTCTTTTCTTGATATTTCCCACCCCCCTGACTGTAAAAGGGGAAATACCACCCCCATTTTCAAAAAGGGAGAAAAGGAAGATCCAGCAAACTACAGGACAGTCAGTCTCACCTCTGTGACTGGCAAGATCATGGACCAGATCCTCCTGAAGGATCTACTAAAGGCACATGGACAATGAAGATGAGGTGATTGGTGGCAACCAACATGGCTTCACCAAGGGCAAATCGTGTCTGACAAACTTGGTGGCCTTTTATGATGGAGTAACAGCATCAGTGGGTAAAGGAAGAAGAACTGACATCATCTACCTCTGGACTTGTGCAAAGCGTTTGACGCTGTCCCGCATGACATCCTGGTCGCTAAATTGGAAAAGCACGGGTTTGATGGACGGACCACTCGCTGCATAAGGAATAGGCTGGATGGTCGCACCCAGAGAGTACCGGTCAATGGCTCAATGTTGAAATGGAGACCAGCATGAGTGGCGTCCCTCAGGGATCAGTACTGGGACCAGTGCTGTTTAACATCTTTGTTGGCGACATGGACAGTGGAATCGAGTGCACCCTCAGCCAGTTTGCGGACAACACCAAGCTGGGTGGTGCCGTTGACATGCTAGAGGGAAGCGATGCCGTCCAGAGGGACTTGGACAGGCTTGAGAAGTGGGCCCATGCCAGCCTCATGAAGTTCAACAAGACCAAGTGTAAGGTCCTGCACCTGGGTCAGGGCAATCCCAAGCACAAATACAAGCTGGGTGATGAATGGCTGGAGAGCAGCTCTGAGGAGAAGGATTTGGGGGTGTCGGCTGATGAAAAACTCAACATGAGCTGATAATGTGTGCTTGCAGCCCAGAAGGCCAACCGCATCCTGGGCTGCATCAAACTCTGCTCTGCTCTCATGAGACCCCACCTGGAGTACTGCGTCCAGTTCTGGAGCCCCAAANCAATCAGAGGGCTGGAGCACCTCCCCTATGAAGGCAGGCTGAGGGAGTTGGGGTTGTTCAGCCTGGAGAAGAGAACGCTCTGGGGGGACCTGATAGCGGCCTTCCAGTACATGAAGGGGGCCTACAGGAGAGCTGGGGAGGGACTCTTTAGAAGGGTGCATAGCAATAGGAAAGGGGTGATGGCCGTAAAATGGAAGAGGGGAGATTTAGGCTAGGTATTAGGAAGAAATCCTTTCCTGTGACGGTCATTAGACACTGCAACAGGTTGCCCAGAGAGGTTGTGGATGCCCCCTCCCTGGCAGTGTTCAAGGCCAGGCTGGATGGGGCTGTGAGCAACCTGGTCTAGAGGGAGGTGTCCCTGCCCATGTCAGTGGAGTTGGAACTAGATGATCTTTCAGGTCCCTTCCAACTCAAACCATTCTAGGACTCTATGATTCTTCCAGTTACACAAAACAAATTTCCACCGGCTTTTCTGATATGTCATATGTTTTAGCACACTTGTCGTGTTTGTGAACTTTAGGTGAATTTGCTCATTCCAGTTTATCTTTTTTTGTACAGGAGAACCTAGAATTACACACAGTACTCCTGTTTATTCCGTGATCAGAACCGAAAACCTTTGATTTGAATCAGAGACAGCTGGAAAACTCACCTGTATTTTCATCATTCAAAGATTGTATACTATTTATTATCTGCTGATAAGCTTTAGAAAGGAAAAAAGATGATGGTATGAGATAAAACTTTTGTCCTACCTGCTTCTTTGGTCAGGAAACTGCATGAAAACATATGTATTTGAGGAAAAGTCATGTTGGTATCATGGACACACTTCTTGAATTGAGTTTTCAAGCTTCATGCTGCACTCAGAAACATATCTATAGTAAGAAGTTTGCTTTGAGAAAGGTTTAAATTCTGCTCTTTTCAGAGGACTTCAGATTCTTGTAGGATGCTATAATTATGCCCACGTGTTTGCATTTCTTTGTGATGTCTTCTTTCATATTTTCCTATCAAGGTATTTTATTATTCTTTGCCACTCTTTCATCTCTACTGAGGCATTTCCTTAAAGAAGCCTTTCTGGTAACTTCTATAGCTCTCTGTACTTATTTGAGTCTCTTTTCTGAGTCTTATAGAGTCCAAAAAAACAAAGTAATTGACCTTGTTGATGCAATGTCCACAGTGAAAGGCTTGAGATGTTTGCCAAAAACACAAGTGTTTTACTGTGTGATAAATGGGATTTCAAACCCATACCTAGATGCCATTCAGAGTATAAGCATAGCGCCATTCACCCCCATCTCTCTTAATTTAGATATCCATGAAAGCATACATTAAACAAATGTTTCCAGTTTACATCCTTAATTCCTTGATCATTAAGTAATGGTATAAACTGCTCTAGTATTGTGAAAACTGGACAGCAATCCTTCAGTGTCATTTGTAGGTTTTAGAGTATTTAAAGAAAGTTTTTTGTACTTTGTACTTAGCACTAGGAATCGAATCCTCTGCTGTGTCTTTGTTTTGCTGTTCCAGAATAGAGTAATTTTACAAGCTTAAATTCCCGTTGTGTGGTGGCATGGGTTTCTCCTACGTCTCCTGTAAACACTGCTTTTTACATATTGTACGAGCATGAAGAAAATTGGTATAAATGCTGAGGACAGAATAAAGGATCACTCTTGATCTGTAAAAGCATTTGAACGTGTGCTAAGGATTTACTGAAGTCAGCAGGAGTTAAATACACGCTGAAAAGTTAACTAAGAAAGTATTTGTCCTTGCTGAACGGCCAGCTCCATACTAAAAGGAATGGATTATACCCAACCCTCTGAGAATAATTATTTGTGATTCATACTTTGAAGAAATGAGATGTAAGATGTAATTTCAGTGTCTCACAATCTCCTTCAGGTGTATGTATTGCTTTGAAGCAAAAGCTATCCTTTTCTGATTTGAATGAGCTTACAAGTGGCTGAAGTAACAAAATGAAGAAATAAGAACAAGCCTGAAATTATATTTTTAGCGTCATTTACTAAAAATTATAATTTCCTCCATATATTTCCTCTATTTTTCAGATTATTTTAAGCTAAAGAAGTAAAAATATTGCCTCTTTTATGACCTTGTCATTAATTTCTATAATAGTCTATATTTATATATAGGAAATTATTCCCAAAATATTAACTGTGTGTTTAAATACCATACTCAATAGATTTTATGTATCAGATTATAAAAAGATTAAATAGTCTTCATTTGTGAATATATAATGTTTATCAAAATGCATTGCTTTTTGATTAAATTACTGCTTTGTTCTGACCACTAGATGATGTAGATATCTGATGGTAGGTATGTCTTCGCTGGAATGTTAATGACAGGTATAAACACTATTTTTCTGATTAACAGATATTTCCTGGCCTGATTCTGTCAGACATCAAGCCTGCCAAAAGAATGAAGTTCAAGACAGTCTGCTATCTGCTTGTTCAGCTCATGCACTGTCGTAAGATGTTCAAAGCAGAGATTCCTTTCTCCAATGTCATGACATGTGAAGATGACGATAAGGTAATTCACGTGGACTCGTTAAGCATCGGTTTCAGGGCCACAAGCAGAATGGCTCTGAATATATATGGGATGGTCTGGCCAGCTGTTTCTGGTGTTTCTGCTGGGGCTAGAGCCATCTAATGCCAAAAGCAATGGGAAATACATGCAACCTTCTCACACTAAAGTCAAAACTTTCTTATATAACAGGACTCACATTTGGAGCTCCTCTTAAATTAACCAGCACAGGTGGCCTACGTGGCTTTTATTAAGGCCTTCGTTCACAGGAACTAGAGATTGTGAGGCTATTTATGCAAGTGCAAATTATGCAAGGGCTTTTCTTTTGCATCATGAGTTCATCACAGTCTGAAGCTGATGCCAAAAAATGCAATATAAGAAAATAATGATGCGTATAGAGATGGTTCACTTAAAAGAAAAAAGAAAAAAATCTCTCAGTCCCTAACACAAATATTAAACACACCTTTCTTGAGTGGCTTTTAATGCCATAGCTCATAATTGTTTTATCTGCTAGTAGCCCCCGGTTTACACTATTTTCTGTGCATGGCTTTACCCAGAAACTCACACAGTAAGAATATTTGAAGACTTGCTCTATTTTCTTTGCCAGCAGGTGGCAATATTGCATATGCCACTTCACTGATGCTCCAAAGCAGGAAATGTGTGCATTGGAATCAGTAATTCGTTTTGGACTGATTGCTCCATATTTTTTTTCAACTTTTTTAAATTATTATTTGAATAACGTACAGTTATTTAAGATTCAATCTAAACCTTATTTTCAGAAAGCACTATAACTTTTCAATTTTGGGTTTTACATATGCATGGTTCTTCTGCATGAAAAGGGGAGAAAATTCTGTTAGCTCCTTTAAAATGAAGTTTCAGTGAAGAGTTTCAGAAATTCCAGATTTGATTTTGAAATTAACTTTGTACAGGGGCTTCAGTATGACCTTTCAGTTGGTGTTGTTCTTTGAGTATTTGAAAAAAGCAACAGACACAGTCTTTGAAGCATATGCAATTCTTTACAATGTTTCATGTGTATGTGTATGTATAAATGTTGTATACACAAAAAATCCAGGTGTGGGTTTGCTAAGGATGTGTTGATTTGTTTCTTTTTTTTTTTCATGTGAGAACCTATACAGTGAAGTTCTGGAATGTTTTCTTTATCTGAACCAGTTGTTCCAGGCTTTTGTACCTGATATAGCACGTTTAGCATGGAGCATGATATATGATTTTAATGTAAATACACTGTGTTTATGTCCAGTGATTCTTCAGA
This sequence comes from Alectura lathami, assembly GCA_013399715.1. Lineage (NCBI taxonomy): Eukaryota > Metazoa > Chordata > Aves > Galliformes > Megapodiidae > Alectura > Alectura lathami. The sequence goes on from VXAV01006573.1 coordinate 59,050, forward strand.
GACAGCAGTCTTCTCATCAGTTAAAACAAGGAATGGGTATAAAGGCTTTCTGTATACTTATTTAATTATTTTTTTGGGGGGGAAATATAAATACTGTATCTTGATCACAGATAAGACATCATGTAAGTCTACTTAGTAAAATAATAACACAGGAAAAAAATAAGAGACCTGGTGAAAGTAATTATATATGAACAACAGCTAATTTGACTTAGCACAATAACTTTAACCCTATTTCAAATAGAACAGTAACAGAGCTTATTCTACCATCTACCCTCAATCCAGATTTTAAAGAAATTGAGTATTTTCTTTTTTTTTTTCTTTCCTTAAAGAAAGCTGTATTATTCATCCTTGTTAGTATGCTACAGATTCAAATTCATTTTATAAAACATGCTAGATATATTTTCTGCTTCACGTTAAACAATACTTATGTTAACTAATTGTTATTTATGAACAGCAAAATTGTTAATTCCTGTCAGTTCCTGACAACACAGTTTTCGTATAAACTCATGAGAAAACTGGTAGTTTGGCTTGTTTGAAAGTTTTTCTGCAAGGTGACAACTTTATCTATGGCTAGAAATATTTAGAATAGTTGTATGGCTGGCAAATTAACATTTCTTCTATGGTCAACAAAAAACAGAAGATTGGATTTGAATGCTTTAGTCCACATAAGTCCACAAGATTATTTTTCATGATGAAATAACTTTAAGTTGCATTCTACATAAGAAGCTAACAAAACAGGACTTGGAAAGTTATTCTTTCTTTGCTAAGGTCTATTCTTTACAACCGCCAAAATAAGGTATCAGTCAATGGTTAACACTTTTCTGCTGTTCTTAAGTATCCATATTTAATGCATACATTTATTACAAAGTGATATGTTAACCAATTAATTGCTGTAAGTCCACTGTTTGTTCTCTAGACTGATTATTTCTTCAGTGGAAAAGAAGTTTCAGGGTAGTATATAATGAAAATCTGTACCGATGGGATTGAAATCCTGGAACACAATGGGAATTTTGTCATTGATTAAAATGAGATCAGAATTTCATTTAAGGAGTTTTTAAAGGATGGTAGTCATACTGAGATAAGATCTCCATCTTTTGTATTTGCTCTGTTTAATTAATTCCTCATACTGGCTGTGAACGTGAGATAATATGAATATGTGAAATTTCTGTGTTAATAAAAGTCTGTGCTGCTGTCTTCGCTCTGTGCTACAGAGGAGAGCATTAAGGACAGCCTCCGAAAAACTCAGGAATCGTTCCTCTTTTTCTACGAATGTTGTATACAACACTCCTGGAACTCGAGTAAACAGATATATCAGTCGTTTGATAGAGGCCCGGCAAACTGAGTCTGAGATGGCTGACCTGAACTTCATTACTCTGAAGTATAAACAAACTGAGCGTGAAAATAAAGTAAGAGGTTTTAAAAGTACTTTTACTGATTACACTGACCATGAACCAACTAGCATTGTTGTTTTTTGTTTGTTTCTTTTTGTTGTTGTTCTTAGATAGCATTTAAATTCTACTCACTATGTTTAAATAATCTGATGGACTGTCTTTTAGCTAATAGGGAAAAATTATCTCTACCTTCTATGGAAGCAGTTGGAGGGGTTAAAAAGAAAGATCAGTACCTTTCTGCTTTTCAAGCTCCTCGTACTGTCTCCTGGCAATGTGGCTGGCTACTGATTCATCAGCTCTGGAAAAGGGCTGATGATAGGAGGACACTTCTGCCTGCATATGTTGCCTGATGAGGATTGATCCGGTCAATCCTATAAAATATATAGGAAAGCTTAAATCTCTAAGCACACATTATACCAGTGTGACTGTGCTGAAAGCAGTGGACTAAGTCCAGAATCACAAGCATATAAATATATATATATAGTAAGACTTATCAAAGTAGAATTGTTTGTTCCTACATTGTATAGGTTTTAAGTCTTTGATTAATTTCTTTGAAAAAGCAAAATTCACATGATTCTGGATTAGTTTGGCAGTAGCATTTAATTCATTTTTGCAAGTCACATCAAAGTCTAAGATATCTTTTATCTGTTATTTTAAGTCAGGAATATGTGTTAACACGTTGGGCTCTTTAAAAACAAATAAACAAACAAACAAACAAAAAAACACTTAACTATGATTTGAAGTTTCCATAGTGATATATTATTTGATTTTAACTGTTTTCTTTCAAAATGGGATTTTTTTTTTCACTTATGGCAGGTAAATTTTAATGAAAGGAGTATATGTTTCAATTCAATGGTATGGTACCTTTTGCAAATATTTATAATTAAAAAAAAAAAACTTTCACATGTTTATTTTTGCTATTTTGTTCGTTTGTTTCTTCTTTAAATCTCACAACACAAAATTTAAATTATCCAAAATTTCCTTGAAATGGCTTTTTTTTTTTTTTTTCATGCATTTAATGTGTTTTTCCAGGCTACTCTGCATTTAACACTTTTACTTGTTTCAAATTAGCCATGAGGGTAGCCCATATGACAGTAATATATATGTTTTATGATCCTGAACAAGGATGGGTGGTTGTGTGTGTATTCAGTGCTCACTGTCTTCACTTCCTCTTTTCTTTAACAGTACCACCAGCTTCAGGATGAATATTTCACCAGTGCTGTAGTTCTCTCACTAATTCTAGCTGCCTTATTTGGGCTTGTCTACCTTCTTATAATACCACAGTAAGTTTCTTTCTTTTGCTGTTATAATCCAAAGTTGAACATCTTCAAGGATCCTGCACAGAATCAAAATGTTAGTGACTCTGGAATGGCAATTAGCAACCAGGCTGGTAGCTTCTCAGATACAAGAGTCTCTATTGGTGTATCCTCAGACTAACTGTTTTCTGTTTATCCAAATGAAGCATAATATAGAATCATGCAGTGGTTTGTGTTGAAAATGACCTTAAATATCATCTAGTTCCAACCCCCTGCCATGGACACGGACACTTTCCACTAGACCAGATTGCCCAAAGCCCCATACAATCTGCCCTTGAACACTTCCAGGGATGTGGTATCAATTAGTGCATGTGCATGCGCTATGTTATTGCTTGTATCTTATCATTGTTTTATTATTTAAAACAATTTCCTCTCTGTTGTCTCTGGGTTCTCAAGTTTTATTTTGTTTTGTTTGTTTGTTAATGGAAAAATGCATTTGGAAGTTTAAAGCACTGAAAACTGCTGAACTTATTTAATTTAAAGCATTTCTACACTGCAAATAAAGGTCCTACTGCAGCTTTTCTAAATTTCTGCTGGCTTTGAATTAGCTACTTCAGATATTAATAGCAACATAAATAAAACTATGCAGAGCTTACCAGGAACTAAGTACTAAAGTAGTTATTGAGCCTCACAGCTCAAACTCATAGATCACATTGAGCTTTTTGATAATCAATATTATCGCTACACAAGACGACTAGTACAATGTTAGTTTGGCCATTCTTACGTGAGTTGCAGACTTTGGCTGCACAAAAAGAAATAACCAAATACTCATAATGTATTTCAGGGTGTTTTTGATGTTTAGTATTGAATGATATAATGTACTGAATAATTCAAGTATTGTCAATTCTTACTAAAGAAAAAAAAAAATTAGATTTCATTTCCAAATCTTTGAGATATAAGTCAATGCTACTTCTAATAATTTTTATAACTTTAAAACAAATACAGTTTTTTCAGATGAGAATATAAAAATGTTAAAACTCAGCTTCATTCACACTTACAAATTACTAGAATTTAAATGACAATAGAACTGGCTACAGAATAATCATAGAGTCACAGAGTCCTAGAATGGTTTGGGTTGGAAGGGACCTGAAAGATCGTCTAGTTCCAACTCCACTGACATGGGCAGGATCACCTCCCTCTAGACCAGGTTGCTCACAGCCCCATCCAGCCTGGCCTTGAACACTGCCAGGGAGGGGGCATCCACAACCTCTCTGGGCAACCTGTTGCAGTGTCTGATGACCGTCACAGGAAAGGATTTCTTCCCAATACCTAGCCTAACTCTCCCCTCTTCCATTTTACGGCCATCACCCCTTTCCTATTGCTATGCACCCTTCTAAAGAGTCCCTCCCCAGCTCTCCTGTAGGCCCCCTTCATGTACTGGAAGGCCGCTATCAGGTCCCCCCAGAGCGTTCTCTTCTCCAGGCTGAACAACCCCAACTCCCTCAGCCTGCCTTCATAGGGGAGGTGCTAGAGCTCTCTGATTGTCTTTGTGGCCCTCCTCTGGACCCACTCCAACAGCTCAATGTCCTTCTTGTGTTTGGGGCTCCAGAACTGGACGCAGTACTCCAGGTGGGGTCTCACGAGAGCAGAGCAGAGTTTGATGCAGCCCAGGATGCGGTTGGCCTTCTGGGCTGCAAGCACACATTATCAGCTCATGTTGAGTTTTTCATCAGCCGACACCCCCAAATCCTTCTCCTCAGAGCTGCTCTCCAGCCATTCATCACCCAGCTTGTATTTGTGCTTGGGATTGCCCTGACCCAGGTGCAGGACCTTACACTTGGTCTTGTTGAACTTCATGAGGCTGGCATGGGCCCACTTCTCAAGCCTGTCCAAGTCCCTCTGGACGGCATCGCTTCCCTCTAGCATGTCAACGGCACCACCCAGCTTGGTGTTGTCCGCAAACTGGCTGAGGGTGCACTCGATTCCACTGTCCATGTCGCCAACAAAGATGTTAAACAGCACTGGTCCCAGTACTGATCCCTGAGGGACGCCACTCATGCTGGTCTCCATTTCAACATTGAGCCATTGACCGGTACTCTCTGGGTGCGACCATCCAGCCTATTCCTTATGCAGCGAGTGGTCCGTCCATCAAACCCGTGCTTTTCCAATTTAGCGACCAGGATGTCATGCGGGACAGCGTCAAACGCTTTGCACAAGTCCAGAGGTAGATGATGTCAGTTCTTCTTCCTTTACCCACTGATGCTGTTACTCCATCATAAAAGGCCACCAAGTTTGTAAGACACGATTTGCCCTTGGTGAAGCCATGTTGGTTGCCACCAATCACCTCATCTTCATTGTCCATGTGCCTGAGGCAAAGACGTCATTGAGCACCTCAGCTTTCTTCATATTGCTCGTGACCAGCTCTCCCGTTTCCTTCCAGAGAGAAACCACATCTTCCCTAGCCTTCCTTTTATCTTTGATCTACCTGTAGAAATGCTTCTTATTCCCCTTTATGTCCCTGGCAAGAATGAGTTTTGGCTTTCCTAAGCTGGTCCCTGGCTGCCTGGATAATGTCTTTGTATTCCTCCCACTAGCCTTTTCTTGTTTCCACTCCCTGTAGGCTTTGTTTTTACACCCAAGTGAGTCCAGGAGCATCTTGTTCATCCGGAGGCCTCCTGGCATTCTTGCCTGCCTTCCTCTTTCTTGGGATGCACTGCTCCTGGGCTTAAGGAGATGGTCCTTGAATATTGACCAGCTCTCCTGGGCCCCCCTTTCCTTCAGGTCTCCATGACACAGATCCCTGAAGAAATTGAATAATATTTTTGAAAATGCCATTTTAATTCCATTCTTTTTTATTCATAAATCTCTGGTTAGAATAATACTTACTCTTATATGGTTCTATTATTTCTGATTGAAAGTTTGAGAGAAGAATTAAAAAGCTTTTATAACAATCATCAGTCTGTATTTTTTTATATAATAACTGACATCTGAAGAAGTCAAAATCACTTAGTCAACAGAAGAAATTTGTCTGGAAACTAGATGATTTTTCTAACTGGAACATACTTGAGAACCCTTTCACCTACTGCCTAGTTGCAGTAAGTGAAAGAGTTTAAATTTCATAGCTATTTAAAACAAAATTTTACTTTCCCAAAAGTAGTATTACTCAAAACAAACAAACAAACAAACAAAAAAACTGCTGGACAGTTATTCCACGTAAGTTCTGATATGAGAGATATAGATGTTCCAGGAGAACATGACCACTGCGTGCCATGAAAATTGATTGGTTCATTCCTGGGACAGTTAGAGAAGACACATACTGAATATTGTTTTTTCTTCCAGTGTGTCTGTCATTGGTGACTTCAGATAATCGAACTGTGACTCTTTACTTGCTGTGACATAGATGCAACCATGAACTAGACTAAAACTTTGGAAGTATCAGAAATTTCTACAAAAAATTTGGAGCTTTAAGCTGCTCTTTAGATCGCCAAAAGTACTTCTAAGTATGACAAGTAAATGCAAAAGCAAAGACAAGAAATGTAATGTGTTACTATAGTGAGGGAGGTGATAATAATGGTGTTTAACATGTATCACAGTATTCGAAGGAGGAAGTTATAAAATCTAGAGACAGGAAATTATTCTAAAGCCAGTTGCTGCATAAATACACAAAAAGCAATGGGCTTAATGTTTTCACAGTTCCTGTGATCATCTCAGCAAAACAGCTTCTCAGCTAAAGACACATTTATATCCAGAGGGTGAGGCTGGTGTAAGAAAGGTTATGTTCTTGTGAACTTAAGCTCTCCAGTTATGGACGCATAGCCTCTGAAAACCCTGATGATAGATCTTTCTGATGTCTTGCACTGAATTTATGTTTAAAAAACCGGTGTATCCCTTTGTTACTGTTGCCAACTCAAATCTGTTTCAGGATCCCACTCAACAGTAGTGTCAGTTTTCTGCTGTTGCTGCCTTGAAAGACACTGCTGCAATTGTGTCCCCTGCATTTTTTTCTTGCAATACTACTATCCCAAATATGATCCAGTTCTCTAAAAATATAGGAGAGCCTGCTATCTATTAATACTTCTATTTAGAATATTCAGAATCCACATTATAACATCATCTAGCGTCCTTTCTGGGTTCTGGATACACATACTACACCACAGCATTCTCCCTGTTTTTGTATTGATGAATTCTTACATAAATTCTTATATGAACTTCAAATCAAAAGCAAATACTGAGATGCTCTACAGCAGAAGAATTGTACTCTTTTTCTTCTACTGTTAGAAATCCTACACAAGCAATTTTTCAAGGTTAAGGGCAAGATATATGCTGTTTTCACAAGACTATAAAAGAAGGTGTAGAGATCGTGTTATGCTATTGTCATACAGCCTTGGTTCCATGTCTGGCGTGTGGCCAGACTGCCCCTGAAAACAAATCAAAGCACCAGCAGTAGTGGACTAATTTTTGCCAGGTTGCTCACATCTATAAAGTACTGTTCCTGTAAGACAGGTTTGCTGAAAGAGGGAAACACTTGGCCTGTTCCCCTCTTCTAATGAAGAAATCTATTCTGAAAGATCAGAAGAAGGAAAATAGGAAGATTAAGAATTATAAAAAATATTACAACATTATAAAATTTATAAANAAGTGACAGAGTTGACTGTTCTCTGATTTCTGAATCTTTGAGGAGAAATTAGGAGAAAAAAACACCTCGTAACTGATACACAGCTACCAAGGCCAAGTGGTTGGGTTGCACTCTCCACTTATAGGAGACATCATGCCAAATATTCTGCATTAGTCCAAAATTAGAAAACATATCTCCTGACACTTTCTATGGGTGAATATTTGAGTTGCTTTGATCCCTTAGCTGAGTTCAGATTGGGTACCATGTATAAGAATGTTTACTGATTTCTTATTCTCAAAAGCAGCGTATTTCACTGTGTTTTTTTTTTTCTTTGCAACAATTAGCTGTACAGTAAAGGCAAGGGGGCAGATCCTCCAGCACTCATCCAACACCATTTCAGAAGAACCTCTGTGCTGTTTGTCCTCTTATCTGCTTAAGTTCTCATATACTAAGTTAAGTTGATTACTCCTATTATATTTTATTCTAGGAGTACCATAGTTCTTGTTCTCCTGGTGTTCTGCATATGCTTCCTAGTGGCTTGTATTATGTACCTACAGGTCACAAGAGTACAAGTAAGTGATTTAAGAATTTTTTATTATTCTTTCTTTTAGTGGCTATGCTTTGCTTGTGCTATGAATTATAAAGTCATCAGCATGTGCTTCATGGCATCAGAGAGTCTGAAATCTATCTGCTTTCAAGCTCATTGCTAAGAAACATATTAGGCACTCCAAAAAAAAAAAAAAAAAAAGAAAAAGAAAAAGAAAAAGAAAAAGAAAAAGAAAAAGAAAAAGAAAAAGATGATTCATTGGAAAGTAAATCTTTTACATGAATAATTTTTACAGCATTGTAGCATTCAGTGCCATTAATGCTATGTTTTTTTTTTTTTTTTCTTTTTGCTACATCTTCCCTGAGAACCTACCATTGCTACTAAACCAGATAAACAGCTGCTTTAATCTGTATTTTTCTCCTTTCTGGCAATGAAGCATGTTATTTCTACTTCCATTGCAACTAGTATCTAAGCGTAAAGTGCTGCTAACTTTCTCTTTGTTTTCAAAACTTTTCCTGTCAAAGCATCAGCCACTTTGATGGAAAAGCATAGTATTTTGCACATGCAACCCCTGGCCTTTTCAAAACCTTCAGAAATTATTAATTCTCCTGCATTACATTTTCAAAAGAGTAATAATGCAGAAGGACATGTAGTTGTGGGAGAGAACAAGGTCTGCTAGCTCAGAATATGGAGTCTATAGACTAATTTTCTGATAAAAGAAATCTGTGGTAGCTTAAATCAAATTTTTATTTTTTAAGTAAATAATCAGGGAAAAACACCCACACAGTTTATCAGATCTGCTGATTAACACACTAATTTTTATGTCCTTTGGCAGGAGGAAGGTATTGTTTTAATGGAAACAAATAGTATATTAGCAGAGGTATATTCTAGTATTGAGCAGATCTTTATTTATAAACTTACACAATTTTATGGGAGTAATTTTGATGATCCCTTTTGTTTCATTAAGGCACAGTAGTTGATCATATGTTGTTCTGAACAGTAGACACAGATGAACTTTAACAAAATTGTACCTCTTTATTCCATTTCCCTGGGACTAGTGCAAACTTAAGGTTTGTTCTACCTGTGTTGGCAGATACACTCTTAGAATGACCAAATGTCAGAAATATAAATATTGTAAGTGTTAATCAAAGCATTAATTCAGACTTGTCTCATACCTTACCTTTCAAAATTTTATTTTCCTTTTAACCCAGTGGTCTAGCATGTCAACATTTATATATGCAATACACACACACACGTCTATGCAACATACCAGGAATCATTGATTTTGAATTTGCATTTAGTTTTGTCATTATTTACCATGCAGCATTGTCTTACAACTATGGGAATCCTCAGCATTTTATTATTAGTTCTTTAACCTCTGTGATTCCATTGTAAACTGAATTGATGGAATATATCTATTTTCTTTGTACAAAATCATTATAAAGGTATTTTATCTATATGGATTAAAAATACATGTTCTGCCTCATATATGCACAGATTTTGGTCCAGATGAGTGGACATCTTGATGTTTAAAAAAGTAGTCTGGATGATCAGGTTCAGAACATAGTGCTTAATGGGTCCTGAGACCTATACTGTTTAACATATTTGTCAAAGACCTGCAGAAGGACATGGAGTACACTCACGAGTGACATCAAGCTGGGAGAGCAGCCGTAACACAGGCAGGGCAACTACCAAAGAGGACCTAGATAGAATGGAGGAATAGGCCAACAGGAACATTACAAAATCCAGTATGGACAAATTCAAAATCCAGCCCCTTAGAAGGAAGGAACTCCAGCAATGAGAGAGGCTGGAGACTGCCTAGCTCTGCATAAATGACCCTGGGATTAGTGGCAGACAGCAGGCTGCATATTAGCCAGTAACACACCCTGACAGCAAAGGGAGCCAACAGCCTTCTCATTTGTATGAATAATAAGTCATTCAATGTGATTATTTCCCCTCCTCCGCAATCAGTAGATCACACCCAGAATACAGCGTCCACATTTGGGCCTCCTGAGGTCCCATTTAACCTGAATTAGATTATACTGATGAATAAATGCAGATCTTTTATTTCATCTCGCAATTTTTGACACTGCTATATTCCCTTGAGATACAGCTTTTCAATGTGAGATTTTTACAGCTCAAGGCTTTTGTTCCACTATATGCTCACTGTTTTATTAAAGGTGATATACTTTAGGTATCCCAGCATATTTTACAGATGCTATCTAATAGTTAAACTGTTTTCTGGTGTAACGAATTAACTCAGGCCCATCTTATGCTTATACAAATGTATTTAAATGACATCAGTTTTTTTCCCACTTACGCTGGTATGCACTGAATCTCACAGAACTTTTAGATTTTTTTTCTGGAATTGATGTATACTCTTGTCTTGCAGCCCAGATGAAGTAGATTCATCTGTAACTATCACAGACTTGGAATTCTGTGGTTACACATGCAAGGGAAATATCTCTGCATATGGTAAAGGAAAGGGAGTGTTTTCAATACATGATTTCTGTTGTGCCAAGGCACAGAAACCCCTTTGTGGGTACTTTAGTGCCTGCTGGAAGCTATGCTTTGCTGTCGGTGATGAGGTGAACAACTTTTATTCAGACCCTGTGACTTTCATCCAAAAATTAGGTTTTTGCTTTTTTCATTTGACGAGCAAATCCAGCATCAGTGAGTCTTGGACCACTCCTTTTAATGGACACAGCATTGTTCCCATTGTAAAATTGATTCTTTCATACAGTTACTTCTTTCCCCTTTAAGTCACTGAAATAAGTCTTGTGGTCATAAAGACATATCATGGCTCCCCTAGATAACAGATGTTCCAGACATTCTCAGTGCAAGAGAAAAGAAGGAAAGAAGCTTTTCCTGAAACCAAAGTAGAATAGGGGGAGAAAATGCAATGGAAAAATGGTAAGGACAGAGAAATCCCTCTCCAATTAGCATGATAGGCAAAACAGACTCAGCATAGGGAAATTAATGTTATTTATTCTCAGTTGCTAGTAACAGATTGGACAGTGAGAAACAAAAAGCAAACTGAAAACACTTGTTCCCCATCTACCCTTTTCCACCTTCCTGTAAGGAAATTGGGAATGGAGATTTCTTCATCTCTGCTGCTCCTTTCTTGTCACTCTCTACCCCTACTCCAGCATTCGATCCCCCCATGGGATGCTGTCCTTCCTGAACTGATCCTACGTGAGCTTCCCACAGGCTGCAGCTGTCCAAGAACCACAGCTCCATACCACAGGGCCCACCCTTCAGGAGCTGTTCCAGCACGGGTCCCCATGGGCAGCAGCTCCCCCAGGCTCCACCATGGTCTCCTCACTGGCTGCAGCTCCAGCCTGGGGCCTGCTCCTGCAGGGGCTCCTATGGCCTGTGGACTCCTTCAGGCCACATCCACCTGCTGCACCATGGGCTTCTTCATGAGCTGCACGTGGACATCTGCTCCATGTGGTGCCCATGAGCTGCAGGGGGACAGCCTGCCCCACCATGGGCCTCTCCTGGGCTATGGAGAGCTTTTGCTCTATGCCTGGAGCATCTCCTGCCCTCCTTCTGCACCGACCTTGGTGGCTGAAGGGCTCTTTCTTTCCCACTTCTCACTTCTCTCTCCCGGCTGCTGTTGTGCAGCAGTTTCTCCCTTCCTTAAACCTGCTCTCCCAGAGGCACACCTAGCATCTCTCATGGCTCAGCTCTGGCCAGCGGCGGGTCCCTGTTGGAGCAGCTGGAGCTGGCCCTGCTCTGACATGGGACAGCTGCTGGTCTGTGGTCCCACAGGCCACCCCCCACTACTAAAACCTTGCCACGTAAAAAGCTTGACAGAGTTGTCCTTCCTCTGTCATCTTTTGTCACTTGTTTCATGTATGCTTACAGCAGTGAATCCTTCAGACTTCACAGTGTTGGAATCAGGATAAAAATGGAGGTGATGAAGACATTTGCAAGTCTCCTATCCACCAGGCATTTTTGTTCTCTGCTGCTCTTTCTGCTCTGACAATTCAATATTTATAATCAGTCATGATAATTAACTACAAATAATAAATTACTACCCTGGCATTTAATGTGTCTACTATAGCAGAAGACGCAAATGCTACTCCAAAATTCCATGCTATCACAGTATATTCTCTTGGTTCACTATTTGTAGTTGATAATTTGTAAGGCAAAAGATGCTTTGGGTATATTCGTAAGGGAAAAAGAAGTCAAATGCCATTATAGTTTATCGTTTGGATTATGAACCAGCATCCTACTAATCTCTCAAACAGTTTTAATAATTATGGTGAGATATAATGTATACTAGTAACAGTTTCATGTGTATTACCCCTAGCAATGCCATGTTTAATACCTATAAAGCACATAGACATAATTATAATTGCATGTTTGTTTCATAATTTACAGTGCAGGAAAAAATTCTCTATCACTTTCTTTGCTATAAAAAGCCTACTAAACAATAACAACTCTACTTTAAAATTATTTTTAAAATCTTTACCTATAATTTTTTTCTCTTCCTTAGTGTTTTCCAGGGTGCCTGACAATACAAATTCGCACCATTTTGTGTATTTTTATTGTGATTTTAATATACTCTGTGGCTCAAGGATGTGTGGTAAGTATTTAAGTCAAATATTGCCTAATTTAGCATTCTGATTAAGAACAACATGTTACAGGTTCCATTAAACACATACATATTGTCGTTTGGTGAACTCTTTTAATTATTCAAGCTTGCAGAGCATGCCTGTTCAAAATTAAAGACTTTAGTTATAATTTGAACTTTCAGTGTCTTAAATCAGAGTGTTGAGTTAGGAATGGCAAAGTTACTAGCAAGTTATATAGGTAATAAATAGTCAAAACCTATAGAAATTTTTATCTCAAAAGCTAGTATCATGGAGTCTGCAGTTACCATGTTCTTTATGGGAAAGCTTTTAAATGTCCAGCTTTCTTACTAGTTTAATGGCTAATGTGTTGTAAGAGAGAATGTATGATGGCAGACAAGATTATTCATTTCTATGTGCTAACTTATAGAAAATATTCCTGTGTAGTAATAGGAGGATATTTTAAGTCCAGACAAATCAAAAAAGATAACAAAATCTTAAAATCTGGACAGTATGGTGTGAGAATAAGAGGTGTTTATACTGTGCTAATTATATGATCCATTGGCACCTAATGTCTATGAAGCTTCTCTTGCATGATGTGAATTTGCTCAGTACTTCTGAAAACTGAGCTTCTTTAACAGCTAGTTCTATATGGTGGACACCTAAATATTTGGCATTTAGCTGTATTGTTGAATTCTCAGCACTCAATTTCAGCATTTTGGCTGCTAATTTTAGTGAGTTAAACATGTCAGGTTACCCAGAGGAAAGAATCTATACAGAAATAGCATGCTAAACACAACTGGAAATGCTGAAGAGGCAGATGTCTCAAATCACACCTCTCTGTGGGATTTAAACAATGTGTTCTAAGCAATAGGAAGACAATGATTTCATGAGCATTTCACAGCACTGTCTGAGATACCACACTCCTTATTTTATATTTTCTGTGTTCACTGGTCCATGGACGTGCCCTGAGAAAGTCAAACTGATCCCCAGTTAACAGAATGGACAGAGGATCCCTTGTCCTGATCCTATGTCCTGAGAGTTACCAAGAATTCCTGATGTTCAGATATTTATTGGAATTCCTAAGCATCATCTGTGTGAGTAAGAGCACAGACATATATGATTTTCCTAAAGTACCTATGAAACCGAAGAGATGTGCAGGGCTTCCAGGCTAGCTAGCATCTCAGCAAGGCTTTTGTATATCTCAGTTTTAGATTTAGATGAATGTTACGACAGCTGAAACTTTTGTAGATCAGCCCCTGTATACCTGGTGCTTACTTTGACCAAGTGAAACCATTGTTACCACTTACAGATGGCAAAAATGAAATGCAGAGTTCATAATGCCTAGGGCAACCTTGAACATCAGTGGAAGAAGACAGATTAGAATTTAGTTCTGCCCTCCAACAAGGATCGTCCAGTTACAACTTAAAATAGGTCATGAGTATATCTTTGTTCTTTATTGAAGCAAAAAGAACCTGTAACTGTTGAAAGGCTTAAGAGAAGTGTCTAATCCGTAGAAAATATTAGTTACTACAAAATACTGCCTCCAGAATTCTCATCTAGCAGAGGAGCTAGGTGTTGAGATTTTACTTATTTATAGAACAGATATTTTCTTCCTGGAAGAATTACACATCATTTACAAAGTCCTTCTGCATGTCTGTGTCTGTAGTATGAGTAGTATTTTTAAGAAGGACAAGAAGGTCTTGTTCAAGACCACATTTAATTGATTTTTCACCTCAGTCTTTGTAATTTCATTTCATAATGTTAGCCATTATGAGCTTAACTCACATTTTATCTGTTATGTCTCATCTATTTGAATTACTACAACCCCCTGTATATTGCTCAATCACTTTTCAGGTTCTCTGTTGTTTTACAGCATGCTATCAAATTTCACCATCAGTGGTTAGGGTGAAATAAAAAGGTCTAATAACACACTTTGAAAGAGAAGCTTAAGTATAAGGCAGGGCTTATGTGGCCATGTCATTTAAAATCAATTTCACACTACAGTCCCACTCTCCTCATTTCTGTTAACTCTAATCATCTCCCTTAGTAAAGCATAAGGGTTGGATTGCAGTTAAAGTGGGAGCTCTAGGGACTTGCATTGTTTGCCAGCGATTCCTCCCTTCCTTGTCTAACAGGTCTGAGATCTGTATATGACATTGCCTTTGAATGAATCTGATTAAATTTCCTCATATTTCTGATGGGAAATGCACCTTCTGGAAAAAAAAAAAAAAATCACGTTCTAGGGAGGAAATTGATCTCAGATAACTGAAACGGAATGGATAGTTAAAGACAAGACATTGTATTTGAACCATTTGTGGTAGCAGAATTAGCTCTGAGATGGAGAAAATATATTACTCATGCCTAACTTTTCAGACAAATATTAAAATATATTTTATATTTGATTGGTTGAAATTGATACAGCTTACATAGTCTATAAAACAAACACATTTCTTTCCGGGCTGTGTGCGAGAACCTTACTCACCCAAATAACCACAAAAAATGTTTTCTGAAGTTCCTAAGTTTTTCAGTTTTACATTGGATTGACAATATCCTGGTTTTGAGCACTGAGATTGAAATTGTTCAACTAATCCCAGACTTTAATTAGTTGGCCTTGTTGACATCTAGTGAACAACGCATGACTCCCACATAAAAATGAGCAAAGCATTCCAGGAAAATGAGGGAGATTTATAAGAGCAGTGAGCTGGCTGGGAACTCCCCATCCATTTTTTTCCCCAGTTATAAATGAGCTACAGTCAACCCCCACAGCATCTGCATTTCCGTTTATTTCAAATTTAACTCTCTTCTCTTCTCCCCTCTCCTATCTTTTCTAGGTTGGCTGCATGCCTTGGGTTTGGAATAACAATTCCAGCAGTTCAATAGTTATCATTTCTCCTGGTGGAACAAATAAAACAATGAATGAACTTCCATGTGACACAGCCCACTATGCTTTCCTTTCCTGTGTAGTGGGGACTCTCACCTTGGCAATATTTCTACGTGTATCTTCCTTGCCAAAAATGATTCTGTTGCTTTTTGTTACAATTTTGTACATACTTATTCTGGAACTCAGTGGTTACAGAAAAGCAGTGGGGTAGGTGTCTTGCAGAGTTAAAAAAAATGGTGTTTCTTTATAAATAGTCATTACATTTACTATTCCTCTGTGAATTACAGAATCACACAATTATAGGGATTGGAAGGCACTTCAGGATATCTGCTCCAACACCCTTGCTAAAATTGATTCCCTACAGTAGGTTGCACAGGAAAGCGTCCAGGCAGGTTTTGAATAACTCTAAAGCAACTCTAAACTCCACAACATCTCTGGGCAGTTTGTTCCAGTGCTCTGTCACCTTCGAAGTAAAGAATTCTTCCCTCATGTTCATATAGAACTTCCTGTGCTCCAGCTTGTGCCCATTGCCCCTTGTCCTGTCACTGGGCACCACCAAAACGAGCATGGCCCCGTACCCTTGACACCCGCCCTTTAGATATTTATAAGCACTGATAGGATCCCCTCTCAGTCTTTTCTTCTCCAGGCTAAACAGTCCCAGATCTCTCAGTCTTTCCTAATAAGAGAGATGCCACAGGCCCTTAATCATTTTTATAGCCCTCTGCTGGAATCTCTCCAGTTGTTCCATGTCTTTATTGAACTGAGGAGCCCAGAACTGGACACAGTATTCCAGATGTGGCCTCACCAGGGCAGAGTAGAGCGGGAAGATAGAATCCCTTGCCCTGATGGCCGCACTCTTTAATGCATCCCAGGATACTGTTGGCCTTCTTGGCCATTAGGGCACACTGCTGGCTCATGATCAGCCTTTTGTCCACCAGGAGACCTAGGTCCCTCTCTGTAGAGCTCCTTTCCAGCTGGTCAGCCCTCAACCTCTACTGATGTGTGCAGTTATTCCTCCTCAGGTTTAGAACTCCACACTTGCCCTTGTTGAGTCTCATAAGGTAATTGTCTTCTGGCATTCAGTGCTGCTCAAGGCTGCTCTGTAGAACATGAGAAATACTTACGCCATCCTTTTCTGAGCAGCTGTACAATCACAGCAGTGGATCACCTTTTGTGAACTAGCAGTCATTGCCCCATTATTCTGAAGCTTTATGCTAAAGTACCTCATCTGGTCATATTGCAGTTTAATTGTAATATGACAGAGAAAACAAACTGTTGAAGTCTTCACTTCCATATTTCAGCAGCCCTCAACCAATTCCAATTTCATTTAAGGTTTTGAATTTTTGAGGGGTTTTTATTTCCTAAATAAAAGTATGCACACATATTACAGTAATGTATATCATTATAAAATCCTCAAGAACCTGAATTTTGGTGAGATGCAGTCATAGTATTGTCACCTACCTCTCTGCGAGTATGATCCTTTTCAGAAAAGGCTAGTCATTAAGGGGTACCCACAAGTTCCAAAGTAAAGATTTTATATTAAAAATATCCTATGTTTAGAAAACCTGGAATAATCCTCTTACTTTTATTTTTAAGGAGTGGATCCTTTTATATGCGAGGCTATGAACCAATACTAGCCATTTTGCTATTTTCTTGTACTTTGGCACTGCATTCCAGACAGGTGGACTTGAAGCTGCGTCTGGACTACCTCTGGGCTGTGCAGGTAAATCATCAGACTTTCTAGTACTTATGTACACAGAATTGTGTCTGACTTTATGAAACTGATTGCAAATACTTTCTGAAATAAAAAATAGTAGGACTAATACACTCTCAAAATCTTTCACACCTCTTGGGAGTTTACAGAGAAACATTATTAAAGCCTTCTTTCCACAGACCTATAAAATTAACTTGCTTTGGAGAAGTGGTGTTTGCAGTTGTTCATTAGCAGCACATCAGTAATGAACTTCTGTATTTATGACTAAGTTACTTCATGAATAGAGAAAATTTCAAATGTGGGAAATTGACCATTACCAATATAACCTTGAGATAAAGAAATTAAATCTGTGGGGTTTTTTCTTCTTATAATGCAAAAAGCAGTTGATGTTCAGGTAAATTGAAAAGCAGCAAATAACACTGATAACAGGATATATACTTATGGAATGAAACTGTGGAAAACTTTCCCAATTTATTTAGATACCCAGAGCATGGACTTTTTCAGAATGTATGTTATCTATCTCTCATATCCACAGCCAAAACTATAGAAATTATGTTAACCCTAAGCAGGAAATGTCTGCCTCCCCTCAATCCCAAGTACTCCTATTCCTACCTCCAAAGGGTATCACGTTGACCCGTAAGGGAATGAGAAAGTTGAAGAAGATATGAGTTTGGTTTGATGGAATTTGGAAGTTGCCTTTGTGAGAAATCTCATGCTCTTACATTCTTGTAGTTCCTAGAGGTCTCATCATGTTCTCACCTGAACACCTAAACTATGCTGTTAAAGGGGATTGTATAAATCATTAGAGTGTTTGCTTTCATATATAAGATCAAGGCTGCAACATGTGGGTTAAACTCATCCCTGGCTTTACTATGCTACTTAGGATGGAGAAATGAGGAACAATTTAGCTCTATTATATTCTATTTGTGAAGTTGTTTTCCTAGCCATTAAGTTCTTTTGGGACTTTTTGTTTGTCTAGATGTCCAAGACCACGTCCACCTCCATGTTTTACTTACCCATTCGAGTGGGTTTTGTTTATCATCTGTCTGTCATTTAAGTGAGATTTAAACTTGACTTGTTCTATAATTGCTGTGGACTCTGCACTGTTTAACTGAGTCAAGAATGCATGAACACTTCATTTAAGTTCTGTCCCATGACCCGCAGTATTGATAGGTACTGTGTCTGTCAGGTTCAGAAGTTCGTATTGGACTAACTGATAACAGTCTTTTTCCAGAAGGAAAAAAATATTCCCTGACCTTGATAATCAGATCAGCACGACTAGCTAGCTGGATAGCAGCTGTGTTTGTATAGGCTGGCACATGGTGGAAGTATTTGAGTGCCATATGATATGAAACTATAAGACCTACTGCTTATTATTTTTAGCCATGAAGCAGAGTAGCAAGCAGAAAGATACTGTTTTGCCATCCTGTGGCCTGTCAGTGGGTCAAGTGTGAGTTCTAGCATCTTAAATGCTGTTCATCATACCAGCTATTGTGATTGGCATGGTGAATTGTGTATCCCTAACAAATGTACTGCTTAAAGATTCTTGTTTTTTTTCTTTTTTTTTTTTACTAGGAATCAGTTCTAAAAATTCAAGTACAGAAAGGTAATAGGATATTTGCCTCTTGAAAGAACAGAACTGAATAACAGTAAGGGAAGAAATATAAACTTTTTCTATTATCTTGTAGCCATGTTTTACAGAAATACCTAGTCATCTCCTGCAACTGTTAAACCATTGTGCATTTAGTCCAAAGGAAAATAAGTGGAGTTAAGATGCATGGATACCTATCAAATTTCAGTAATGTCTATCAGCATTTTCAGGTGCCTAGAAAACTATTTCTAAAAAAGAAAAATGTAGGATGATATTTTCAGATCTTTTCAATTGCAGATCAGGTACTTAAGTGCTACCATCTTGTCTGTAGTAATTGCATGACACAATCAGAACTAATAAGTTCCATGTAGGCAGAACATTCAGAAATTAGGGATCATTGTAACCGCCGCAATTTGAAATCAGTATGCTAGGTAGATGCTTGGCCTCTTTAATCTGGATCCATACCCTTGTACTCTCCGGTTCTCTGTGGAAGATCTATTCTACGTACAATAAATAATAGCATATATCATGTTTTGAGGAATGTTGACCTGGTTTCCACTCAGTTTATTGTGTTGAAATAATACTCAATAGTTTAATTAGTTTAGCTACTTAATAACGTAAAGAGGATGTCATGATGGATGTTGTAAAAAAAAACGCTGAAGTTGGAGGAAAATCCAAAACTGTGATTTAGGAAAAGCATACAAGCAAGCAGACAAGATTTTAAAAAATTATGTTTTCTAGAAAAGTTAATATAATGCAAATGCATCTATTACATAACCAGAACAGAAATAATAAAAATAATACAGACATTTTTAATGCATACTATGTGGAAAAAAAAAAAACAAACACATTTTCCAGTTGATAATAAACTGTTAAAACACTTACATTGTACTTGCTGTTCACACATCACTGATCATATAGGTTCATATATCATATAGGAAAAGGAGGGGAATTTCAGTTTCTACATAAAATTGTTGAATAACTTTATGTATCTCATATGATAATAGCTGTGAACAGCTGTGAATAACAAATATGTGAACATTTCACTTATTTATGACTGTTAATCACTTTGGCTTATACAAATTATCAGAACAACAGCAAAAAAAGACAAAATGTAATCATCAAGTTTATGAAGAAGCTAAA
The DNA here is from genome assembly GCA_013399715.1 of Alectura lathami. Classification (NCBI taxonomy): domain Eukaryota; kingdom Metazoa; phylum Chordata; class Aves; order Galliformes; family Megapodiidae; genus Alectura; species Alectura lathami. Next base: position 78,771 of record VXAV01006573.1, read on the forward strand.
ACTGCCTAAAAAAATGGAGTTTCTTGTTTATCCAGGAATTGTCACGGGAGGAAAGTAAGAATAATACTATGATATAACTGAATCTTGTATTCTTTAGGGAATACTGGAATATAGTTCATCTATTTTTTCTGATGTGTTACACCTGGAAGTGTAACAATCTGCAGGCAAGACTTGCCATGTGTACTTGCGTCACTTTGTGTCAAAATTCCTGCCCTGCTGACTGTATGATTCCTCTTTTCTCTGTGGTTTTAGTGCCATCTTCAGTTACAAGGATCATGTTTCTGCAGCACTGGTGCCCAATTTCTTCTTAGCTGTACCCTGAAAAAGTGGTAACTTTTCAGTCAGTGACATTGCTACCACATTTTTTTGCCTATTAAATGACTATCTGAGAGCTCAAGTGATAAAACAGTTCAAACCACTTTCTGAAGACAGGACATGTACCAAGTTACTAGTAATGTAAATATGTGCATTGCTATGTGATTGCATAAAGTGTGATAGCTGTTTATTATATTGATGTGAGATGCCATTGTACCGGAAAAGATCCTAAATTTTGTCACCAGATATGAAGAAAAAAACAAATCTTGCTTTTAAATATTGTAGATCTGCAAATGCAGTGAAAGTCTGCAAAATTACCTAGCTGCCATGAATGCCAAACAGATACAAGCAACTAGCATCTTGTTAAAAATGATGTTGCTTATGCCTATGGGTTTTCTTTCTTTTTTATTTTCACAATAATCTGTCTTGTTTTTTGAGCCAGTAGCTACTGCATAAATATCATGCTGGCAGCTTTCCTCAACGAGCCAACAGGGATAGGGACAAATAGATAAAGATTTGGTTGTTGTCTAGCTGCCTGAATATTTCCACCAAGAATGTAAATACCTGTGATTTATGTTATGTTAATCTTTTTTTCTGCAGTCCCAAGTGCTCCTTCTCCCTTTTCAATATCTGTTTTGCATGGAAAAGATTGATGCCTATATCTCAGAGAGTGGGCACTAGGAGTTCATGAGTCACAAGAAGAGATTTTTTCATTTACATTCCCCTGAAGGGCAGAAAGATGGAGGGTGGGAAAATGTCCAGAAAATACCAGTTATTGATTTGCTTTCCTCCCATTAGAAATGTGTGATGGGATAGTTTTAGAGCTGAACAATATCAAGACTTTTTCTACCTCACGCTTACTCCTTATCTTTTCTAGCAAGGGACAGAAGGAAAGGTTGCAAAGTACAGAAGGAGAGAGGATGGATACTAAACTCTGTGCAGTATAGGAGAGAAGATACAATTCAGTTCACATTCATAGCACATCACTTCAAAATTCCTAGCAGATCACTTTAAAGTACAGATGAACTACACAAACTTTAGATGTTTGACATGTCTGTATGATATAAATCTATGCAGGGACTGCAGCATGGGTACCAGCAACTATAAGGCAGAATTAACACAGTGTGTGAACTAAGCTATATAATTTGCTTTTTAACATGACTAAGTAGTTCTAAAGGAGCATTATGCTAATTCCATGAATGCACTGCTTCCAGGTCTGAGATTAGTTCAGGCATTGCCCCACATAGACAATGCCAGTTCAAATGTCTCCTTGAACCACTTTTCTTCATGAGAGGAGAAGAAAAGCCATCACTTCCCTCTCATTTATCTCTGAAGGAAACAACTGGAAATGCAAGAGGCTGGAATGTCCTTTCTCCACATGTTGGTATATTAGGATTATTTTTTACTTCTGTGCATCAAAGACTAGACAGAAGTCCAGCAACAAGACCAGGGTCACAAGGTCATGCATTTCTCCTTGTAGTGTGATCTGTTCTGAATGCTTCATTGTGAATCATCCACAATGGTGGAAAACACTGTTTTGCAAACACAGGAGTCCCAAATGAGATCTCTAGATACTTAGTATTTTATTTTTCCAATTATGGGTCTGATTTTTAGAATTGCTTCCATAAGTGTGGCCCCCACTGACTTCTGTGACTCAAGTCATTTGTAATAAGACACCAGAACCCTGGGTTAAGGACCTCAGCTGTGTTAGCTCCTAGGCACATTCTTAATGTTGTCATTTCCATGAAAGGTAGAATCTCTGTTACTGTTGTGCACAAGAATTATATTCATGACAAATACTGTTATAATTAATGCCATGTCTAGAAATGCTAATTATTTGTACCTTAAATTTTATTTTTAATTGCCTGTTATTCTTGAGGATTTTCAAATGATAAACAGTTTTCTCTGCTAGAGCTACTGTCTTACTACGTCCGTTTCTATTTTACCACAAAAATGACATAGGTTTGCTTTAAATACCTGTGATTCTCCAGGCTTCACTTTTTTGAAAGTTGGATCAAATACTGCTGTCACTGTCTTCACCTACCTCGAAAGAAGTAATTGACCTCCAAGGGTCAATGTGACATAAAGGGAATTATTACTAGCTTTTTTACAAGTTCACACTTACAAGAGCAGAGGTCCATGTGAGATGTCAATACAAACAGTTAATCAAGCCTTGAAAGCAGTCATCAGCTCAGTGACTTTAGTTTGAATTACTAAGGACTCAAAGGTAAAAGGCCTCTGGTGCTGCTGTTACCACTCAACTTTATAGATATTATTTTGCTCCGTTTGCTCAGTGTCAAAGGATGAACTATCGGATGTTTACATTTTGGGAAAATTTTACTTTTCATCTGTCCCCACAGGCAGAAGAAGAGAGAGATGATATGGAGAGAGTCAAACTGGATAATAAAAGAATACTCTTCAACTTGCTACCAGCACATGTTGCACAGCACTTTCTTATGTCTAATCCAAGGAATATGGTAAACCAAGATACATATGGTGATGTTGTATGAGCTGCCTTTTTTAGCTTGGGTTGCTTTTCAACTGTTTTTTTTTTTTTTTTTCAAGAAAAGTCTTCTACTTACAAATTTTCATTCAAGATAAAATGAATGGGTTTGTAACAACTTGTATGCAGGAATTAGTATTATTTCTTTCTTTGTAATGTCCTTCTCTGAAGAATTTTAATTAAAAGCAAGATGAGGATAAGGTTCAGTGTCAATGCAGCTGAGTCTGCATGCAAATCACTTATTTCTTTTTCAATCAAGTTAGAGCATTGGAGTTTATCACAGCATTTCATGAACTCAGTTTTGTTCTCAGCAGTGAAGTGTGTGTACTGCCAGGAACTTGCATCTGAACCACTCTAATTCTGTAAATGCATTGCCATTACCAACGCAGCCTTCTAAAGGTATAGAGAATTTTACACACCCAGGAAAGATGCAGTAGCTTTTAACCTCAAAGTCTGTAGTGACCTAATACACTGGTTCAGGAAGCCCTTGCTGGCGTTCTTCTAGAACAGCTGCAGCGTCTGCAACAACAGAGCAGCCGTAATGGCCAGGACACTGTGTCCAGTTCCAGGGCCCCGAACACAAGAAGGGTATCAAGCTGTTAGAGTAGGTCCAGAGGAGAGCCATGAAGACGATCAGAGGGCTGGAGCACCTCCCCTATGAAGGCAGGCTGAAAGGGTTGGGGTTGTTCAGCCTGGAGAAGAGAAGGCTCCGGGGGGACCTGATAGCAGCCTTCCAGTACGGGAAGGGGGCCTACTGGAGAGTTGGAAAGGGACTCTTTAAAAGGACATGTAGCGACAGGAGGAGGGGTAATGGCCATAAACTGGAAGAGGGGAGATTTAGGCTAGATATTAGGAAGAAATCCTTTACTGTGAGGGTGGTGAGACACTGCAACAGGTTGCCCAGAGGGCTTGTGTATGCACCCTCGTGTTCAAGGCTAGGCTGGATGGGGCTCTGAGTAACCTGGTCTAGTGGGAGGTGTCCCTGCCCGTGTCAGGGGGTTGGAACTAGGTGATCTTTCAGGTCTCTTCCAACCCAAACCATTCTATGATTCTATAACTATGACTCTATGACACTGTTCTTCAAAACTAGGCATCTCTGTGCTTTGGAGCTTGGAACAATGTAGTTGGGCCAAACCGCAGAAGAGTGATTTGGCTTTCCATTAGCTCACTGTATTTTTAAGCAGAAGCCTTATTTGGCAGGGCAAGATTATACTGTTAATTCTGAATGTAGGATTCTGCAACTCAGGGAAAGAGATGAAAGACCAAGGCTGGTTTTGTGCTGCAGGGTAAAAGTTTTCTGTCTCCTGTTTTAGCAATTAAAAAAAATTGAGAAAATGCAGTGATATTTCCCATATAATAAGTATTTCAAAATTATTCAGACTACTAATTTTTCAGTCACTTCTCTAAACAGGGGGAAAAAAAAAAAAAAAAAAAAAAAAAAGAACTAAGTTGTTTAAAATGGGCTTCATAGCTTAGATTTTAATTATATTTTCTGATTTTGAGGGAATAAAAATCTTGCAATTATTATTATAAGACTGGCTTTCCCTCAAAAAAAAAAAAGAAAAAAAAAATTATTTTTGTCCTAGTTATCAAGGCAACTGCTTTTGCTACTTAGGAGTAGAATAGGTATCATAATAATTATGTTTGTTTAAAACTATTTAAATAAAATTATATTTTTTCATGTACTGCAGGACCTTTATTACCAGTCATATTCACAAGTGGGAGTGATGTTTGCTTCCATCCCAAATTTCAATGATTTCTACATTGAACTGGATGGCAATAATATGGGAGTGGAGTGTTTACGTCTCTTAAATGAAATTATTGCTGATTTTGATGAGGTAAGGTCTAAACACTTTGGTTTTTGACCACATCAGTTCTACATAACTTCTGTCAACAGAAGTTACTTCTAACATTTCAGTGTATTTTGAACTACCTGATGAAATAGTAAACTTCCTGTTTGATGGTAATGGGTATCTACAGGTCCTCCCTCCAAAGTGTCTGGTTTCTACTTTTAAGTGTCTGAATCTGAACTCAAATTTCTCTAATGCAGGACAAGAATTAAAATGCAAGTTATTGGTAGGGATTTTTTTTAATGACCTAAAAGTTAGCAAGCCTCATTTTACCAAACCTAGTACGGTTTAATCAGCTTACACAGATTATCAGATAACTATGGTTGCTTGCCTAAAATATTATGTAATATTTAACAGTTTTATGTTTTAAACAAAGCTTATGGACAAAGAATATTATAAGGACATAGAAAAGATCAAGACAATTGGAAGTACATATATGGCAGCTGTGGGACTTGTACCTACTTCCGGCACTAAGGTAAGATTTTACATGATGGTCAATGTGGTGAAACTGTTCTCCTTCAATTTCCAGATGAACACCAACCAACACAGTGTGATTACAGATAATTTGTTTTACTTCTTTACAGCAATTTAAGTCTGAAATTCAAATATCAACCTGAAAAAAAAAAAAAAAACAAAGAAGAAGAAACATTGCTACCCTAGCAGCTACTTACATGGCTATGTTTGGATTTTATTGTTTGCAGATCTGGATTCTCTGCAAATTGGTGTAAAAAGCTCCTAAGTCAGAATGCTAGTGTTTTAAACCCAGCATTGTAGATGACCTTATAGGATACTCTGGATGAATGGAAAACTCTGGACATAATAAATTAATGTGAAACTATGTTAAAATGTGATTATTTTTCTCCTTTATTTTGAAATTTAGGAGTAAACTACAGTCAAAATAACACTCTCCACCTCCATCGTAGATAGGAACATAGTGCTAGGTATATACTACATTTTACCTTGATCCCTCCAAATCATATATTCTCTGTCTCTACTGCTAGCATTCTTTTTATCCCTTTAATTACTTAGCAATTAAAAAATCAAAGTCATTTCAGATCCACTACTTCTGGGCATAGTAATTCTGTCACATCCCTCTGTGTGTGTTTCTAACCTTGAGTTTGTGTTTTTGGGACAGATACTTTCTAGATATGCATGCAGCATCTGGAAAAGCAGAGAATCGCCTGGGCAGAATACTGAATGTATTGTATACACAGCACTAAAGAAATTAATTATTACATTAAAAATAATTAATTTATGAAACAGTAAAATAATAATGAGTAATATAATGAACATGAAAGCAATCCATGCACCCAGTCTTTCCAGAATTTCCTGAGACTTCACCTCCCTCCACAGAATCATAGAATGGCTTGAGTTGGAAGGGACCTTAAAAATCATCTAGTCTTTCTAAAAATCATCCTGTCTTTCCTGCACATCACCTTTAAGTGCTGGAAGGACACTAGAAAGTCTTCCCAGAGCCTTCTCCTCTCTAGCCTAAATAATGCCAACTTTCTCAGCCTTTCTTCATAGGAGAGGTGCTCCAGCCCTCTGATCATCTTCATGGCCCTCCTCTGGACTTGCTCCAACATGTGTATATCTTTCTTATGCAGAGGGCCCCAGTTCTGAACACAGTACTCCAGGCAAGGTCTCAAGACAGTGGATCAGAGGGGCAGAATCATCTCCCTTGACTTGCTAACTACATTTCTTCAGCTGTATGCTGGTATACTGTTAGCTTTCTGGGTTGCAAGCACATGCTGCTGGCTTGTGTTCAGTTCTTCATCCACCAATACTCTCATGTCCCTCTCCACAGGGCTGCTCTCTATCAGTCATCGGCCAGCTTGTATTCATGTTTAGAATTACCCTAACCCAGGTGCAGGACCTTGTACTTGGCCTCGTCAAACCACAGCTTATTCACACAGGCCCACTTCTCAAGTCTGTCAAGATTCCTCTAGATGACATCCCTTCCCTCCAGCATGTTGATGGCACCATTCATCTTGGTGACATCTGCAGACTTGAGGGTGCCTGCAGTTCCACTGTCCATGTTGTCTACAAAGCTGTTAAGTAATACCATTCTCAGTACAGACCCCCAAGGAATACCACTTGTCACTTGTTTCCACTTAGATATTGTGTCTTTCACCACAACTCATTGAGTGCGACCATCCAGCCAATTCCTTATCAACCAAGTGGTCCATCTGTCAAATCCATGTCTCTCCACTTTGAAGACAAGGATTTTGTGTGGGACAATGTCCAATGCTTTGCACAAATCCAGGTAGATATGTATGTTTGCTGAGATATGCATGTACACATGTTGTAGAGGCACACTCATGCATGTAGTTTAAAATTGAAATATAACACTGAATTAGAGGACAAAAGAAAGAGCCAGAAGATGGCCTGTGAGAGCATCAAAACCATCTTTCTGGACTGTAGTATACTTTTTTTTTTTTTTTTTAATT
>VXAV01006573.1:120103-132310 GCA_013399715.1 Alectura lathami
AAATCCTAGTTATAGCAAATAGGCTTGTGTGCAGTCCTTCAATCAGTGTAAGCTATCCTGGGGGAAGCTTAGATTAGTAGACCTTATACAGGTCTCATTTTGTAGAGTGAGAGATCTCAACTTCCTGCAGCTTTGATTATCAGCAAGGGCCCTGTGGAAAGTTCATAAGAAGGAAAAGGAAGCAAAGAAGTTGGATTCTGAAAGCTGTCATGTCAGTGTGAAGCCATCCAATTCTATTGTCTTGATTTTTGAGTTTTCTTTTACTCTCTTTACTATATTGTGCATGGGTATGTTGGAAGCTCGGGAAAACTTAACTACTCTGAGAGTATAAGCTTCTTAGCTTAATACAAATGGAAATCTTCAGCCAAAATCCAATTGGGTTTGTTTTTAAAGCATTTAAAGTCGGGTCAGATTAAATAAATATTTCTGTTTTTCTATAACAGAGAAAGAAACAAAGAGAATGGGTGCTTCGTCAGCTTAAAAACATTGAGGAAGCAACTAAACATGAATTGACAATTGAAGAAGCTTGACCAACCTATCTTTGGAATTAATGCTGTGCATGCTTACTTTGTGAATAGCTAAATAAATCACACATCTGACTAATCCACAGTGACTGTTGGACTTCCTCTTCCCTCCCAAAGCATTTTATTTCTGTTTGGTTTGATTTCTGAGATTTTTTTCATGATTCTTCTTGCCTCTTAAGTCTAGGTGGTATCAGACACTGGATTTCATAGAATCATAGAATGGCTTGGGTTGGAAGAGACCTCAAAGATCACCTAGTTCCAACCCCCCTGCTGTGGACAGGGCTGCCAACCACTAGCTCACTAGATCAAACTGCCCAGGAACCCATCCATCCTGGCCTTGAACACAGCCAGGGATGGGGCATCTTTATGTGAGAGCCAATGTTAATCTGCAATAGCTAAAGGCCTAGAACAAAGAGAGGGAGAGACTTATGCAGAAATCATTCTTCATCTTTACCACTCCCAGTGAGCAGTGTCTTTTGTATAGCATTCAAACCTTCTAGGGTTTCTGATGTTTCATAAGTAACAAAGTCCTGGTGGCCACATGAGTGTGTAATCCTGGTTTGCCAGAGAAGAATCTACTCATCTAAAGAGCAATCAAAACTGATGCAATCAGGAATGTTTTTACTGCTAGCCTGGGAGATGAGGAAATAGTGAGAGGCACTAAGGAGGGAGTCCAGTCTCTAGAGATTACTAATTAATTATGTCTTGTTCTGAAGATTTGGTTCTAAATGAGTTTACTCCAGTCTTGTGCTGTAAACGTGCTACACAGCAAGTAAGGATCTCTGTGACTGTTTTGAGGGAGAGCTGATTTTTCTGTTTCTCTCTAGAGCTGCTGGAGGCAAGCAGTAGAGATGTTTATCTGAAAACTGTTGGCAAAATATCATTTTAACTCAGAGCAGCTGTTTGTGAAGCACTTGTCAAGTAATGCCAAAAGTGTAATGCTCATGTTAGTTCCTGCTGCTGTTACTTAATCTTGAGGCAGAAGTTTGCACTTCTAAGTGACACCCCATTGATCAGCAACAGGGATCACAACAGATCTACCACCCATCTCTGTGCTATTGTGGGTCTTGTACATGTGTTTTCATGACTGCACTTGTTCTGGAGCCAGCAAACTGGTTTTCCCACTACTGAATTGCCCCAGTGGGAAGAGGCTCAAAAGAAGTTGCAAATTATGGACAGAGCAAAGGGAAACCATTACTTTTCCTTCTCACACACTGAAACCTGTAATGTCTTTTGTCCAAGGCTACAGACAAGGATGTGTGGTCTATGCCAACATCATAAGACATTTTAGCCAATAGCAGCTGTGTTATGCACAGAAATGCAAGATTGGCACTGTAGCTTTACAGCCTCTCCTAGGACTCAAGAGGAGTTAGGATGCTTTTACTAATGTTTCCTGAAATGAAACTCTCCCGAGTTTCTCAAGGGAACAGTCTTGTCCTCAGACCCACCTTTCTGTAGTAGCCAGAAAACAGGCTGATACTGCCCCTTAGGTCACTGGTCAAAGCGTACTCACCTGGTTTGATGTTTAATGTTCTGGTATTTGTTTGTGCTAGTGTTACCTAGGCTGCTTATCTGGCTTCCACAGGTTCCTCTGGTAACTGAGATCCTGGCTGATGTAGATTCCAAGCTGCTCTTGAGATAAATAAGCATGGTTGCAGATGTGCTGCTATTTCTCCTGGGTTTACAGGCATTTCATCAGCTTTTATGACTTATGCAAGAGGCTGAGTTAAGATCAGGCGAGTGCAAGGCTAGTATAAAACCCTCCTCCTGGAAGAAGCATAGGTTAGTCTGGACACATTACCCAGCACTTAATTCAAGTGACCCAGATTTGTCTCTTGTTTATTTGTACTTTCCCAGATAGCCAATTGTGCTTGCATCTTTGTCAGACTTTTCATTCTGGTCTCAGAAAGTCTTGGTCTTGCTTCTGCTCTTCTTTCTCCCAATTACACTTCAAGTCATCCTTGCCTCCTGCCTGAGCCTGTTCATATCTTCAAAAATCTCTATTCGATGTCATCTCCAATCTGGCCTTTAGTGGCTCCTTCCCTATAAAACACAGTCTTCTATGTCTAATCTTCATTGCTGGATTTCTTCCCCATTTTCAAAGGCTCCTCTGATAACTGATGTTAGCTTTCTGCTGAAACTCAAACTCAGCTGTCATACCTCCAGGTGGCTTTGTCTTTTTATGTTGACACCTCCATGATGCTAGCCCAAGTGGAAGTCATTGAAGGCTGCCTGGTCAAAGACTCAGACCTTCGCAGGCCAGGGATGCAAATGCTGGGAAAGTCTTGCTCAGGCTCTATTTCAGGCTAGATCAAATACAAGAAGGATCCAGGGACTACAGCAGCCAATAAGTCTTTGGTTTTATGCAAACGGCAATGCAAAACTTTCTGAGATTCAGAACATGGTAAATGCCGGGAAAGTTTTCAAGGGAACAGGTCTACCACCTGCTAAACTCATGAAACTAATCGGTGCCAGTAAAATCCCAGAGACTTTCCTCGGTGGATGGAAATTTACTGCCCATAGTGGTAACACAGAGTTTACTTCGACTGGGTCTTGACAAGTCATAGAATGGTTCGGGTTGGAAGGGACCTGAAAAATCATCTAGTTCCAACTCCCCTGCCATGGACATCTCCCACTAGACCAGGTTGCTGAAAGCCCCATCCAGCCTGGCCTTGAACACTTCCAGGGAGGGGGCATCCATAACCTCTCTGGGCAACCTGTTCCAGTGTCTCACCACCCTCAGAGTAAAGAATTTCTTCCTAGTATCTAGTCTAAATCTCCTCTCTCAGTTTGAAAAGCCCTTACCCCTTGTCCTGTCACTACATGCCCTTGTAAATAGTCCCTCCCCAGCTCTCCTGTAGGCCCCCTTCATGTACTGGAAGGCCACTACAAGGTCCCTCCAGAGCCTTCCCTTTTCCAGGCTGAACAATCCCAACTCAGCCAGTCCCCACAGGGGAGGTGTTCCAGCCCTCTGATCATCTTTGTGGCCCTCCTCTGGACTCATTCCAACAAGTCCTGTAGCTGTATCAAATTCATCAAACTGAGGGCTTTAAAGATTTTGTAAACCACTACTGTTTCCTTTCTGTGGAATGTTTAAAAAGAAATATATGACTTTTTAGCATTTATGTCAGAGTAATTCAGGTTCTCATGAATTTCAAAAAGCCATAATGTAGTTCTGATAGCCTTTCATGAGGAAAATATGTGTAGAATCCATTGGTATTTCAGGAAGTTGCTGAAATGTGTCTGATACTTTGTCTACATCAACAGTATTATTGTTAATTATATGTAAGAATACTAAGGGACTTCAACCAGACCTCTATAGTACTAAATTACACATTATTGCCTAATGAAGTTCTCAAATAGAGAATTGTCTCTCATTTCTAAACACCAGCAGGTCAGGGAATTTAAAACTATACATAGCTGCTATTATTACACTTCACATACACCTATTTGGGGGAAAAGAGAAAAGCTAACATTTCTTTTGTTTAGAGGGTCTGGACTTCCATTTGTTTCTCCATCAGACTCCCAAGTAGTTTAATAATATGGTTAGTTGTCTGTTGTAGTACATACATATATTTTGAATACTTTGAAAAGAATAAGCTTTGGAAGAGGCCCTAGTACTGTGCTGTTTCAATGATGTTAATGCCTGTCCTCTAGCAGCAACTGTTTAGTTAGTGACCTTCATCAGGTGCAAAGTTCTTTTCTGCATATTTATGTTGCAATATCAGCTCAGTGTACAAAAATCCTTAGTGTGAACTATGGAGTCCAATGCCTCCACAAAATAGGCCTTTTTATTAACAGCCCCAAGCATGGATTGGAGGAGCTGAGACTGGAAAAGATTTAGGACTAACAGACAGCAGATTAATGAGAAGACAGCCTCCCAGACACTGCGTTTTCAAAAAAAAAAAATGTTATGATATAAAAAAAATAAAATCCTCTTCTGCATGGATGAAAGTGAATAACAGTTGCAACAGGTTCTTAAGCCTTGCTCTTGTCCTGGCTTTCAAATGCAATGCTGAACATGTTCACAAATTGAGAACAGCCTTCCCTTCCTTTAGACCAGTATTTTTCCTTTAGAAGCTAAGCTTTGACCTTGACCTAGGGAACTGTTTTTAGTACATGTATTTCTGAACAGATATTACACAATCTACCTGCTGATGGCAACTAAGCATGATGTTGGATGGAGAAGAACAAAAACACTACTGAGAACAGAGGGAAGATACAGATACGTTTCACCCTGGATTTGTGAGCTCAGCCTTGCTCCCACTGAAGCAACAGCAACACTTCTGTTGACAGAGCTGGGAATGCTGCTGTAACAGGTTAGGTTGAAGAAAAACATCTTTAGGACACATATTTAACAGATTTCAAATTTAAATACTAGAGAACTGGTAACTAAGTTAATTGTTTGCTGACCATAGATGAACAATTTTAGGATAACTAGGAAATGTGGGAAAAATATAAACTTTTTTTCTCCAAATCACGACATAGTTTCATCCTATAGATAAAACTCTGAGAAATAATACAGCAGTGTCACTGACCTGTACTCCAGTGCATATATATATATATATTTTAAGACATACAAGCACAAAAGTTTACCAGACTTCATCGGCTCCATCTGTCACTGCAGACCACAATGCCTATTAAAACAGCTTAACATTTCTGACTTATAGGAAAAAAATAAATAAATAAATAAAATTGAACATACTGAAGATTTGGCTGAGCTTAGCAGAACCTTAGAAGAGCTGGAGCAGTTGAAGCTACTGGCTGACATTTTCAAATGTACTCAAAAACTAGATCTAGGCCCACATCCTAGGACCCCACCTAAGATATAGGATTCCCCCTAAAAAACCTTGCATCTGCTACTCAGCTGTTCTATTGCTATGAATGTGCTTAATGTAACAAAATTTGGGGTTTTTTGTTTGTTTGTTTGATGGTTTTTGTTTTTGATTTTTTTCTTCCACTGCAACCAGTCCCAATAGGCTTGCAAACCCCATAGAACCTGACAACAGCTCCTGGTTGCCATCTTCCTGGCGTTTGTCATGCATGTGATCTCACAGCACTTTAGCTACACCAGTCCCACCCATCCACTCTGAAATGAGAAGAGTGCAAATTTATAGAAGACACCAGTCAGTGAGTAGTTATATCCATCTGTCATTGGTAGTTATATCCTTCTGTCATTGGTTTCAGCAGCCCACAGGTATAATTCTAGGAAGTGAAAGAATGCGTTTCATATTCCCTTCTCCTTTGTGACAGAACCAAAGAGTCCTAGGTCACAAGGCAGTAACCACCATCTCTAGATTTACTTTATAGTCAGGGCTTTTAAGTATCACCTGTCAAAGCTGTTGACTTTGCCTAGAAAAGGTCAAACTTGCATTGTAGTTTAGTGACTCATTGTCTTGCATCTGGAATGCATGTGGAATTTTATTGTTTTTGTTTTCTTTAAATTCATTTTTCTTGAAAAATTGAAGGAGGAATGGGAAAAAGCACCCTTCGTTACTCCCAGAAGACAAGGAGGGAGGGAAAAAGATCTTTGTGCTTCTTACCATTGCTGCCATTTTCATTGCTTCTGTTGTCCTCCGTTTAATCCTTTTGTCCTTTCCAAGCTCTATACATCCTCTTACTGCCTTCTGATTTCAGCTCCTCATCTCATTGTAGATTTGTCTCCTGTGGTGATCATCTTCTACTGGTAGATATCATAAGCCTTCTAAAGCTGCGTCTTACAACGTCTCTTAAGGAGGAGATGCCAGTAATGAGAGGACAAACTAAACATTTTATATCTTTAGAACAGAAAAACAAAGGGTCTCTTCCTAGAAACAGAATATTCAAATTTTCTAGTATGAAAGGATTGTGTAGATTCAGATATAGGAAAAAGAAGTACAGGCAGCACTTCTGACAAATTCACTGGGAGAGGGAATAGATAAAAAAATGTCTAGGTAAAATAGGTTTCAAACTGTACTTCCCTGCTAAGAGAGTACCAGATAGTATACAAGTAAATCAAACTGGTTCTAAGCGGTAGTATTCATACAAAGTAAACTGGTACTTTATCAGTCCTATCTAAGGAGGAGAAACGAAAACAACCAAACAAAAAACCAAGCTGCACAAAGTGTAGTTCAAAAGCCATTATAGGCTTTGCCGACAAGGGCGGGAAATCATTAAAGTTGGAGGGAAGATTTTCAGCTACAATTGAAGACTTTTAGTAATGATTATATTCCTAATGTGGATACATGTTATAATTGTAACTGTGCTAGAAGTAAGAAGTTCTGTTTGGCAGCCCAACTAGCCCTGAGTAACTCAGAAAAAGTCCACTGCGGGAGTAGGATTGGAAATTATACTACAAATGTTATGATGCAAGCATACAAATCAGTAGTGTGTCCTGAACTTGACTAGTGTACTCTGCAGCTGGTGGTTTTTTTGACATTAACTGAGTGATGAAAAAAAATCCATTAAAGAAAACAAAACATATAGGAAAACCCTTACATTAGACTGGCAAAATGATAAGGTTGTGATGACTATATTTGAAGAAGAGATGAATAGGCCATTCTGTATTCTCAGAAGACAAAATCAGTAGAGTTAAAGGAAAATAAGCTTTGAAATGATTGTTTTGAAAGGAGTATTTTTTGCATATACTGAAGGATTTCATGGAATGTATTTTCACCAAGTATCTTTGAGACTGAGAAAGCTATCAAATCAGATGGAATCAAAAAGTGTGTTTTATATGAAGAGATAGAAAATTATATTAATAAGTATGCTGTGTTGGGGGGTTTGTTTTTGGGAACAAACGTGTCATGGTGAATCAGTCACTGTTCAAAATAACAAGAGCAAAAACAAAAATAAAATTAAACTCAAATTTATTGTTACAGATCTAGATATTTCTACAACTCAGATTTCATGAGAAAAATTTTTTGAGACATAATAATTATTCTCTGTAACAGTCTTAATTTTTACAACTGATCCACCATTAATGAGCTGTTCAAAAATTCTCTGTCAATTGAAGAACTCTCCTTTCATCTGTAACAAAGTGCTTTGAAAATCTAATTTTGGCTTTTTGCTTTGATTCATTAAACATCAATTAGGTTAATTTTCTTTAAAAGTTTGTGATTTGTGTTTTTGATGGCAGACATTATTTATACAGTAGAGTAGAAAAATATTCATGTAACATTCAGTCTTTTCTCCAGTGTGTTTTTGATATAATAACAGATTGAACTAAATCCTTTAGGTCCCTATCTGCAAAATCACCTCTGTTTAGAGGAGACTATGCATTTTTTAGTGGTCTGCTGACAAAAGCAGCTTCAGTTTTCTCTAAGTGCTTGTTGAGTTGTATTTGCCTAAGAGTAGGTGCCACACTGGGTGACTTGCCTGAACAAGAGTGTTGTGTCCTACAGTTACTTTGTCTTCATTCTGTTGTCTCTTCCCCAAGAAAGTAAGTCCTGGTTCTCTCACTGAGAGGTACAGGGGTCTCAAGCAAAGGACACAATATCCAAGCATCCTTGTTCCTATGGAGAGTATGAACATGCCTAAATTTCACTGTAGATCCCCTCAAAAGGGCTTGAAAGTGTAAATATACATAGATTAAGGTTGCACTGAACATCAAAATCTTTCACTCTCACTAACTATCAGATATTAATTCAATGGCAGTGATGTTTTAATAGCTAAGGCAATCCTGAATCCCAGCAGCACCTTACCTAGCTTTGTTTCTCTGTGCAAGCCTTGAGCTTCAGGACCAAATTCCTGAAATCTTATCCCTCATCCTCTGGAGAAACAGTAGAGGCCTCATCAGTATTCTTGGTCTTTCTAGCAACAACATTAACAATAATGATGAATAACAGTGATATTTCTGGAGTCAGAAATGCCCTAGGACAAAAAGCAGGGACTGATTTCTTGACAAAAGCAGTTGAGCAAACTGTTTTATTTTTGCAAGAATCAGTGCAGAGGTGAATGGTTCAAATGTGGAAGCCAACTGTAAATGATCAAAGGACATGTATTGGTTTGGGGAGAAAACAGGGATTTCATTTAAATCATGACATTTAGCCCATGTGATGAACCCAGACATTAAAGGAAGCAGTAGCCTTCTGTCACTCTCTCAAACTGTCCTCTAATGAAATGCTTTAATATGTATCTGAAAGATTTACTTTGCTTTTAGATAAAATCTGTGGAGCATTTATATTTTCTTTTATCAGCATAACATAGCAACGACTTCAGAAATTAAACCCATGAGTTCAGTGACTATAGCACTCAGGGACCAAAGTAAGGGACACAGTAATTCTTTGGTGTTGCTCTTTTCTCTTCCTGGGTCCATGGCTGACACACAGTGGCCAGAAGCATACAAGGAGATTTAAACAGTTGGTGCTGGTTTACGTTTCTGGAGGTAATATTAGGGAGATCACTAAAATATTTTAAAGTCCCTCCTAAGATTCAGCCCACTCTTCATTTCCATGGGTGGTCCCATGGAATAAATATTTGGATTTAAAAAAATGCTAAAAAATATTGGATATTAAGCTTACAATTCTGGATCAGTTTGATATTTAAGGAAAAATAATGAGGATATTCCACTGCTGTTTTGGAGTATTTTGAACATTCTAGTGAAGCAGCCCCAATAGTGTCAGGTCATTTGAATTTTTGGTGATTAGAGAATAAAGCTCATTTGTATATAAACATATAAAATGTTATGTTCTATGAGTCATCTCATGCCATTTTAAGAAAAAAAAAATAGAAAACTTTATTTAACATGCAAAATGAGGCCATTTGTTAAGAATTATTGAGAAACCAATGGGAAAAGTATTGTAGGAAAGTAACCCTTGCTTAGGATTAATGTAGTGTCTCTTGATGAGTGGTTCAAATTAGAGGACAACAGTTGGAACGCCTAGAAATTACCACCAAAAGTCTTTAGTAAACACGACTTTACATCATGGATGTTTTTAACCTCTTGACTCTTATCTGTTTGTGTTCTTTAAGGCAATGTCAGGGTCAGATATGAAGATTGGTAGACGAGTTGTAGTATTACATCAAACAGAGCTTGCATAAACATATACACTACTTTCACTTCATTGACGACTTATGACCTGTACAAATACACTGTTCTGTTGATTGATACTGTTTTAAATTATTATAACCTGTCCTAAAATATTATATACACCTACAAATGAAATATGAAGGGATTGATTTCATGTGTCAACCATTTGTACAGGTAAGCAACTGCTTTACAAAGTTTGCTTTAGCAGAGTTTTGCATTTTCCCAGTTTGATTGTACAAACAACATCAAGTTAAAAAATGCAAGGCCATCATCTAGAGCTGATCTGCAATCACAAAGGAAGCAAAATAAACACACCTTCAAAATGTTTTATAATCTGTAGGGGTTTTTTTGTTTATCATTACAGGGTAAACTGAAGAAAATCTGTCTCCTACATGGCCTGGGCAATTCAGATACCGCCAGCTGCCTCAAAGCAATGAAAAATATGCCAAAGACCTGAAAACAAAATGGTGCTTTGGAAGAATTTCCATTCAAACTTATGGAAGTTTTGTGATGTAGGTCTGTATGTCAGACAATGACTCCAGTCTTGCGCTAAGCTTCTCTCTTTATCCAGTGAATTAAAAATGATGGTGATGAGCTAAAAAACTTTTAAAAAATGTGTTTCACGTGAACCATTAAAAGCAATTTCTTCTCAGTTCATGTTCCATTTTTAAAAGCAGAGGAAGAGAAACTACAAGCAGAACTGTGGCAATCACTCTAGAGTAGTCATTTCACAGGCAATAAGCCTATGTTACGCAGTCAGTAGAAGTATGATCCTCGATTCTGTACCTACAAAGCCATCTAAAACAGCAGAAAGACATACATAGATAAGTGAATGAGTGCATGCATACACATTTACAAATGCACATGAGATCTTTGGATCTTTGTCATTTTACAGCTGGGTCTACCTTTCATTTATATTTTTTCATGTTTCTTCATGAAAGGGACTTTGTTTTGTATGTTTTATTTTTCTCTTTGAGGAAGGGAGGAAAGATGATATATTTTTGTGTATTTACCACTTTACATTGAGTGATAGGGGAATCATAATTTTCCACGACATATATATGTGAAAAAGGTATAAATGAAAGGGGGAAATAAGCACTAGAGCTTGAAAAGTCTAATTTCTGTGTTTTTCTCCAAAAATTATCATGCCACAGATTTTCAACCAGAATCTACTCCCACTCACAGATGTGAAATCTACAGAATTCTTTTTAAAAATTTTGTTCAGTATGGTTAAAAATGCAAGGGAGTTTTAAAGGCTGCTATATTTTGTGTATCCAGATAGAGACCCCAAAATATGCTGAGCTTCTGAAAATGATTCTATGATTCTGTGATTTTTTTAAAATATTCCATTAAATGGCTGAAATTAGGAAAAATAAAACCATTAGATGAATTAGTAAGGTAAAAAAGTCTCAAGTTGTAAAAATATGTAACCAATAAGAATATTTCAATAACTGAATTAAGAATACAAAGAGTTAAAAATGCAGTAAATACTACATTATAAATAAAAACTGTGGCATCAATACTAGAGAAACAAAAGTGAATAATAAAATATTAAACGAACTGCAGTTCCGCTTCACTTGCACACTAATGACACATTTACAAAACAGAACAAAAATGAAAACAAAACAAAACAAAAACTAGCAAACAAACAAAAATCATACTACTTTAGATGACTTGACAGTGGAATTTGCTATTTCAAGCTCAGTACGTACTACAAATACCAGGATAAAATTATCTGCTCAGCACAGTGAAGTTTGAATGCTTTTGTTTTATTATAGTGACAACCACTGCATGCAAAGGAGAAAAGAAAGATTTTTTTAAGGTTAAATATGAGAAGATGGAGAAGTTAACAGGACAGACAGAAAAGCAGAGTAATCTAATTTCTCTCTGTGTTGTCTGACGAACACTGGTTTCCCTCAAGTGCATATTTTGTGGACTTATACTTCTCTTATCCCAGCAGCAGCAGCTTCAGCTGAGCAGCCCCTTCCGCAGGTTAATGCAAGGACTCCTATGTGCATGTGTGCAGTGCTTACAGGATCCTGATGGCTTTACTACCATCGGGGCCCCCTCTTTGGTATGTCAGTGTCCTCCTAACCTGCAGGCACATGATGAACATTAAACAAGGGTTTGTTGGCATTTGTTGTTGTGGAAACATGAAGTCAGCTGCTTCAGTTTTACTGGGATTTCCCTCCTCCCCTTTCTCCCCCTCCCTTCACCTTTTTTAAACATTTACATTTTTATCAAATGTCAAGAACACAAGATATTTGTAACAGGCAAAAGGGAAGGGGATAACCCAACACATCCGTTCCCCTCTGCCCATTTCCCCTCCACTCTCGCAGCTTTTTTTTTTTTTTCCTGATAATTATGCTAGGGCAGAGAGGTGGGGGTGACAAGGCATTCCTGCATGTCTGGAGGAAAGAAAAAGATACAGGGGGAAAGTGAAAGGGGAGGGGAAGAGTGGTCAGGGACTTGAACTGCCAGCGAAATGATGTTTCGCTAGCCCTCTCGTTCAGATAATAGTTAACTCGAGGTTAAAGATTAACGGCCAGGCAAAGCACTATAAATGGCCCGAGGGAGCTTGATGTATATACCCTGCCTCCCGCTCCCCAGCCTGTCGAGCTGCCCTCCCTGCGGTTCCTCCTCATCAGCGACATGAGCAGCCCGCCGGCCCCG
>VXAV01006573.1:132487-145178 GCA_013399715.1 Alectura lathami
GGAGAGCCCCAGCGCCTCTCTGCCCTCATCCAGGGCCAAGGGACGTGCCTCCCCGCAAGCGAGGCCGGAGGGACGCGAACAGCGGAGCCCGCAGGTAGGGCGCGATCGTGGACCCGCTCCGTGCGGCCGGGCTGGGAAACCGGGGCTGCGGGCGGGGTGCGCGGGGTGCGCTGCCGGCGTCGGGTGTCTAGAGCCTGGGAGAGTGGACAAAGTTTGGCACTTGCCTGAAAGAAAGGCGGGCAGCGTTTTCGAGGAGAACGTGCTCAGATCAGTGTGAGGTGAGGCATCCTGGTGCAGATTCAAGGGATGCTTCGGGCAGGCTTTTATGGCACAGGCAGCAAGCAGGAAGTAGCAAGTAGCAATGGGAAGATGCAGACTAATCACAGTAAGGTTTCTGGGACGCTATAGGTTGTTTTGCTTTAGTCATGAACAGTAACTGGAGTAGGACAAATGTTATTGAGACTTTGTCGACGATCATGTCTGAAAGTTTTGAGAGAGAAGGAAAAGACCTAAACAGGTTTGTTGTTTGGGTTCGTTTTAAGAATGAAAAGTATCTAAAGTAGTGCATTGCTAACCAAATTGTCTTTGAGCAAAAAGATGTATCAAGCATCTTATGCTAAATACTGACCAAGAACTTCAGGTTATTTTATTATTATATTCTTTATTATTATTTTAACTATAATTGCTGCTATGTCCATGCAGTGATTGTTAAGGTAACTCAGTAGCATTACAAAAATAATCATGTTTGACTCAAAATAGTATTGACAATTAGCGGTAGTAAATTGATTTTATCCTGTACCTGAGGAGGTGGAAAGAACAGTAACCAAGTGTTTAAGACTCCATCAGTTAGAAAGATACAATAATTGATTTTATTCCTTCTTTCAGTCTTTCTCTTCCATTTTTTTTTCCCTAAACATCAACACTTTTTTCCTAAACAACAACACTTTCTTTTTGTTCATTGTATGATTATCTACAGTCTTGATCTATTTACACACGTCAAACTTTTATCGCATGATGAGTTCCTGCAATTGCCAAGAGCTTCTTCTGCTTCCAGTGGGAGAGTTCACAGGCCCTAAGTTAGGCACTGGCACAGGGGCCATGCTCAGGCAGATCCAAACAAATTCCACTGTTCCCTATCTATCTGGCCCCGTGCAGGCCAGTATGAGCTTTTGCCAGCTCCTATAAATTGCTGCCCATTGTTATATGTGAGCCAAGTCACAGAACAAAGCACACAATACCATGAATCAGGTCTGGACAAATCAACCTCCGAAATAAAAACTGAAATACATAATGCTGATAAAAATCTAAATCCATTACAAGTTTCTCTCAAGTTTTTTTTTTGCTTGTTTGTTTGTTTGTTTTTTCACATTTAGGAAAGCAACTACAACCTTCTGTGGTCTAGAAAGATTCTTCATTTCTGACAGAATGTTGCAGCTCAGTCTTTAGGATTAGAGTGATTCCAAAGGGTCACATAATAACCAACTTTTTAGGGAACAGCTGATGTAGCCTCATATGAATTTCCACAAAAAAAAAAAAAAAAAAAAAAAAAAAAAAAAAAAAAAAAAAAAAAAAAAAAAAAAAANTGAATCAGATAAAAAAAATAAAAAAAAAAAAAAAAAAAAAAAAAAAAAAAAAAAAAAGTAAATTATTGGTCTCCAAGAGGTACTCCAAGAGGAGCTGTATTGGACATTCCTTTTTCTTTTTTTCCTAATGTGTGTGTCTGTGTTGTGGTTTTAATTCTTTCTCTTTTTCTTTATCTTTTTTTCTTTGCAGAAATAAATGCAAAAGCTCACTGTAGATATTCACCTTAATAATATTCCTTTCCAGACTCTATTGAACCTGAGGATATACCTTTAGAAAGTACTGAAATGACACAGGATCAGATGCTGAACTATCAGTTGATGTTTCCCATAGGCCAGGACAAATCCATCCCTTGGAATGCCATCACTGCATATGAAAACGCAAAAGCAAAAAGAATATCTGAACTCAAGAAATGGAAAGAGCAGGTGGGTTTTGTTGGTTTTTTTTTTTGTTGTTGTTTGTTTGTTTGTTTGTTTTTGCAAGTCTTTCAGAGACCATATCAGTAGATCCTACTGATTCTGACTACAAAATGAAAACGTGCATGAAATTCTAAAAGCAACTCTCCAACATTGAGTTGTTGGTATTTTGGGTAGCTGGCAAACAGATTTTTTTTCGGAATGCCTCCATGAGATGCCTGAGAAACAGGCAAAATGTCAGGAAAAGTAAAAGATATATGCATCAGATATGTCCTATACAGAGTCCTTGTAGAAGCTGAATCTTGCTCTGCAATTAACGTCAGATTATTACATGGTTACTTAGTTTCCAGAAACCCATATTACAACCTTGGACTTCTTTCCTGTTTTAATTAAAAAAATATAAGACATTTTACCTGGTCTAGTGAACAGTGAAATAAAAAGGAGTACTTATGTACAGATACTGATAAAACACCAATGTAAACGAAAATATTTCTTTCTGATCACAGGGAAACACTAGCATGTGCACGTAAAAAGACAGAAAGCCCAGCAACGAAAGTACACTTTTATCTTCGACACTGCAAAGCTGCGGTGACTAGTGTGTGGGATGTCCGCAAGTAGGTTCTTGTTCCACTTGAGGGCACCAAAGAACCACAGTTAGCATAGTCACAGGCAGCCTGCATAACCCTGTGGCATGAGGTTGAATTAGAATTACGCACAATTAAATCCTACTTTCATAATATTCACATACAAAATGGGGGGAAAGCAAACAAACAAACAAAACAACCAGAAGCTAGAAAGCCTGGCTCCACATCCAGAGCACTGATTTAGTTTGGACTATTGTATCTTAAGCGCTGTTACTTCCAATTCTGACTTTTAGGCTTCTACTTCTCTGACTCAGGTAATCCCACTGATATGAATAGGACTGCTTATGTGAGGTGAGGTCTTGAAAAAGAAGAGGATGAGATTATTTTCACTCCTGAGTAAAAATATTGGTTTAGTCACTTCTCCTCCCCTTTCTCTCATTTCGATATGTTAGGTGCTGTTAATGCAGTAGTAGTTGTAACTTCAAAATAATTGAAAAAAGGAACAACGAATAGTGAAAATAGTTAATAATGCAAACAGTTCTTCAGTTAAATTTCCTTGTGTGGCAATTTAAGGACTTAAATCCTCATGTTTCTGAGGACAGAAAATACGTCAAAGAATAAAAACAAAGGCCACAATCCAACACTAGAATTTTCAGGCCATGCACCTATTGAAACATGTAGAAACTACACGCAAGGCAGCCTGGTGCAGATTATATGACTAATACATAATTTCAACTTTTTGCTAGCTTTATTCTGATCACTTTTTGTTTGGTTGGTTTCTTTGTGATTTCAGTACTGACAATCTTTGTATGGTGTTCTGCAGGGACCTTGTCAGAAGGAGCTCTACAGAGCCCTGTATAAATTGGCCAAGGCTCAGCAGAGAAGTGGAGGGGACATTTACCAATTCTATTTGCCCAACTGCAACAAGAATGGATTTTACCACAGCAAACAGGTACACACTTTTTTCCTGTCTGCTCACAGCAGTGTTACAACTAATCTGACACAGATAACCCTGTCACAACCCTCTGCTCCCATGTTCACAAGTTTGCAGCTGCTGGAAAAGGTTGTAAAAACAGGGATACATAGTAGTGGGAACAGATGGTTAGTCCTCTTAAAAGTGAGCTGCATGCTCTGGATTGACAAAAATGGAGGCAGGAGTCTTCTCCATTCACAGAACAGGTGTACTCAAAGCCATCTCTAAAATCTTTTAACTCTGTCCGTTCCCAGGCCAAGTCAAGATCCATGCATCTGTTTTGTTAGCATACTAACAGCCAATATCAGTTCCTAATATCCACCATGCTTCCTGCATTAAGTGCGTATGTAATAATTATTATGGAGACAGGAGGATCTCAGTTCCCACAGTAAAATACACTTGCAGTGACAAAACTCTCTAGAATAAGATTAGTCCTCTGAAAGTAGGAAAACAAAAAGTTGATTTGTGCTGCCTATGGATTGTTTTATTGATAATGTTCATTTCCATCATAGTTTCTACAAAAGCCATTGAAAAGTACACTGGGAGAAATCTGCATAGTTAACTAAAGCTCAGACCACACCGTTGTAACCACAGGCCGTGCAACAAGTTTAGTAGCTCTGAATAAATCTGTGTCACCAAGACTCCTTGCTTTAGAGTGTGGCACCACCATGTGACTTGTTGTGACCTGGGATCTAACCAGGCATCCACAGAAATCTGTTTAACTCTCCTCAGCCCAAGAAAGAATCCCATTTCCCTCCATGTGTGAAGAGTCAGACCATCAAGCCATTGCTTTCACCCCTCTAGTTTTCATATTCTGTCTTCTTTTGGTTTCTGACACTGGAAGATATGTCTGTTTTATACTACTGCTTATCAAGGAGTGGGCAAACTGTTTTAAATCTGTAGTTGCTGTTACAGTAGCAGAGCTTGGGTCAAGGCTCCCTAACCAAGTGCGTTGGTTAGAGGTTCTGTCAGAGAGGTATTGCTGCTTCCAAAATGAGTCCATGCATGGCAATTCCTGAGCTTCCAGACCTAGTTCTGTCCAACACCTCTACTTGTAGTATCTTGTAGTGAGTCTTTTGCTGACAATTACTTATTCTGGGTTTTGTTTCACTTTCCTAATAATCCTAGTGTGAAACTTCACTGGATGGAGAGTCTGCTGAGTGCTGGTGCGTCTATCCAAAAAATGGAATAAAAATTCCTGGATCCCCAGAAGTGAAAGGAGACCCCAACTGCCAACAGTATCTCAGCTCACAAGAATAAAATGAGACACATTCATTTACACTAGGTTTTCTGTGGAGCTTGACCTCATCAGGAGCCATTTCAGTCAGGAGCCATTCTAGCAAGGTAGTTGTGGGCACCTGCTTTTCGGCACGAGTAGACCCATAAAGTAGCTTTTTTAGTGCACTGGCATTACTCAGATGCTTAATTGATAGTTAGATATGAGCAACTGCAAGATCAAGTCCTGCAGCCTTGTATATTATGTTTGTATAATATTAGAGATACCTTCATATGTAAAGCTGTTGAATTATTTATTTTATAGTGAGTGTACTTTTATCTGTGTGTTGTTACTAATTTATATCCTCAAACACTTCATAACTTTCTATGTAAATACTTAATATTATTGGTCTTAATGTTGCTACTTAAAATTTAAAATGAAATAATCTACTGGGGAAAAATGGCTTGTAAGCTTGCATTTTTGTACTGTGTATTTATAGATGTAAAACTGAATTTTAAAAAATAGCTTTCAGTAGGGAACGTGTTTAGGAACTTATTTAAAACTTGTTTTGTTTATATATCGTGTTGCTTTGGCACCTCTGTTTCAGTGTTAAGCTGTTTCTTAAAAAAGAAAGTCTAAACCTCCATTATATACTGAAGCTCTTGATGGAACAGTATTTCTTTCTGTTTTCCAAACATATGTACAGGATACAGAGCAAAACAACAGGATATTCTGCGCCACAGATGTAAATTGTTCACATGTTGATGTTGTCATGTTATTTAAGATAAGCTATTAAATAATTTCTTCTGCACAGCCCTAGCCTCTTGCTTTCTGCATACCCCTGCAGCACAACACACAGATACCTGCTCTCTGGAGGGAGCAGGCAGGGAGTGGTCTAACTGTGGCTGAACAGTGTAAAAGGGGGTAGGAAAGAAGAGGGAAACACACCTTTTGCATATCTGCCTCTTGAACCCCTAGCTCCATCATTCCTCCATGAGTTTTCTTCTGCTGCTCTTCCTTGCCCCATTCCCTTTCTCCCGTGCTTCCAAATCCCTTCTGTGTTCTGCAAGCCTTTGCCTTGGGCAAAGCAGCAGCCTCTAAGGGAAGTTATTAAAAGGTTTGCTGGACTATAAAGCTGTATGCCTTCCTCCACTTAAAAGCCCAACACAGCAGTGTCAGTGTGTTTAAAAGATAACAGAGACTGGAAAGAACCATTTTTTGCACAGAAAGTCAGAGGTTATAAAAGGGAAGTTCTGTAAAAGACCGCATTACTCCTTTTGCTGAAAGCAGAGAAGAGGGTCCCTTGTGCTTAGGGTGCAGACCCTTTTCCTCTCCCAGATTCTCCTTCACTTTATGTAGCTTTTTTTTTTTTTTTTTTTTTTTCCCATGGAGAAACTGTTGTGGGAATTAGGAAGTCCCAGAGTCCCAGACGTGGAAACAGGCTACACCAACCCTGCCTGAGAAAAGGTCCAGAAAACAAAGGATAACATTTTCAAAAGCTTAACTGGATGAAGCGCAGCAAAAATCCTCCACCAGTATCTTGAGCTTCAGGTTTGAAATGAGAGTGGGAACCGGTGTCCAGAAACTGCAAAGCTATAGCATGGAAATCTCTGTGTTACAGTTCTATCGCATCACACTGTACTTGTTGAATATGTTGGCTGTACCTAAACATCAGTGTTAGTTGATCCTATTGGGGTCTAATTAAATAAACTTTAAACTGACCCAGATTTGAAAGTATGGATATGCTACTGAGATGCTTTGTAAAGTGTGTTGAGGTCTTCCTAAGGAAAGTACTGCAAAGGCAGCCAACAGCATTGGCATTCTGAATAATTAACAGTCTAACCTTACTGTAATGAACTACAGTGAGACCTGGCTAAAACTTAGTTGTAAAACTACATTCACTATGTCAAAATTCTTGGCAATCACTGCATCAAAATAATGAAGAACCAGCAGATTTGGGCAGAATCTTAGAGTGCTTTCATGGAGCATGCCTACAACATTGAACAATAGTCACATGATTTGCAAAGGGAGAATGGTGAGGAAAGGAGGGAATACTTACAGCTATAGCACACACCTAAAAGCACTGACTTTTCTCACCCCATCAGCCTTGTGTAGTGTTGATCTCTAAACAGCAGAAATTGGTTCTTTTTGTAGAGGTAATTATATATAGGGGAAATGTTTATCATGTTAATAATTATTAATGGTACGGTCTAATTGCAGTATAGTGGACACCTACTCCAAACATTTGCAATGTGGCAGGTTCCCATCCTAGCTGCAAGAAACTACTATTTAATGGGCATGCTAGGGAAATCTTTCCTTTAGATTTTAGCATCAGGAGTAAAAGCTGCCTTGTACAGCATTCAGGCATGACAGACCAATATCCTAGAGGGGTTTAGTTCCTTACATCCTAGTGAAAACAGCAGGGGATCAGTGCCTCCTTATCTGCAATCTGGCCTTATGTGACATTTTGCCAGGACTCACCAGGACAGATTTCTGCTGAACTGCTCTAGGCTGGCCTGTCTGACTTGGGCCAGGCTCTTCTGCATATTGGGATTAGGACTAATGCAAAGAGGAAAAGAAGGCAAATTCTATCTCCCCTATCAATGCTGCCAGGAATTTGGCCTACATTTAGGCCATAGATGTCATGCATTGTGATACATGTCATATATATATAAAAATAAAATCAAAGATCTACCATTTCATTTTTCTTTATTATTATTTTATTTTTACTTTTCTGGCTCCAGCATGTGCCTGCTGCACCAGTCACACCTGTGCTGCCAAGCCCACCCTGGTGGGAAAATGTGAGGAAACACAGAAGGTGCTGCAGGGTGCTCTGAGCAGCACAGATCACCTGAAGTGCAGCTGGATGTCGAAAGGGAAGGTACCACTCCTTGTTATTTTACTTCCCTGACTTCACACACTCTTGCACTCCTCCCACTCCACCTGAAATACATTAATTGGTGTGAGAGTGTAAGGTAAGCATCTGTAATGTTTGGTTCATGTTATCTGAGAACACTACTTAGTTTGTGCTTCTTCTTGCCAAAACCCTGCCAGGTTTGTTGCACCAGGATTTGTTCTAACCACCCCTTCTCCTGCCCCTGACATACTGCCAACTGCAAAATACACATAGCAAAGAAATGAGGTCACTGCCCACTGTACTTTATTTTTGACTCTCAAATTCTCCTAAATCTGTCCAAGATAGCCTACCTGGTACTGGTGTCTGGTCATACTGGGTCAGTTCTGCTCACCACTTTAAGGTAAAGTGGAGACACATTCATGTTGGTTAGAGCTGGCGGGAGGCAGTGAGGACAAAGATAGGTCTTGGGATTTTTGTGTACCAACATTTTGTATTTATGGACCAATTACTTTCATACACTTCTTGGATGTTGCATTGAGAATCAGGCATTGAGAATCAAAGTGCACAGGAAAGTGTGGGTTATAAGCATCTTAACCTTAACCAACACCTAATTGTATTTGGTACATTTCCTTCTAGAAGACTTGTGTAGATGGTATATAGTGAATAACACAGTAGCAGAGTGGGGAAAGCAGAGTGATTCTCTTACTGACATGTCACCACATATTACCTAGTCACACTTAGGTAAAAATCAGACAAAGAAGTGCAGGATCTCACAGGGGCACTGCCATTTAGTTACGTATTACCAGGAAGTACAGCAGGAGCCCAGACACACCAGCACTGGCTCTCTGATTAATGGAAACAGCTCTGATGATAGGTCTGTCAGCAAACAAGGGCTTTATTTTTCCTCCTTTCCTTCTCCCTTGACCTCCCTCCTCTCCCATAGTACAAAGTTCATCTGCAGGTAAACTACTGCAAAGGCCCAGGAAAAGGGGCAACTTCCTGCAGGACTGATGCTTGTGCAAGCTTACTCCTGGATGTAGAATTAACATCTAAATTTAGCCCCTTCCAGAGCTTGGGTGTTTCATTTTGCAAGAGTTTCTGCTCACTCTGAAATTCTGTGGTGGATTATCACCTCTGAGTTACAGGATGGGTACCCTAGCAGAGGCAAGGGATGGCTGCTCATATCCATGCCTGACTCCTTGCTGCTTCTTTATGAGGCACATTTCCCAGCAGCGTGGGTGCCTGGCCAACGGGCACGGCTCTTCCAGCAGAGACGCTGCCGCAGAAGCCCAAGACAGCACCACCTGCTGTCTTCTCCAACTGCTGTTAAGCTAACAAAGAGCAGACCATTTATGTCTATGCTGTTTTAATTGCATAATTATGCCAGTGATGACATGTAATTATTATTTTTTTCCTCTCACTGACAGTGCTTTGTCGTTTAATAATGTGTAGATGATGAGGTTCCTTGGTAAAGTATTTTAGTGGGGAATGTCTCTGAATGCTGGCTATATCCTCATCATCTCCATCTATATTTTCTCATGGCCTGCAGCTTTTGTTTATTGCAGCTTCTGTTTATTGCACCTTCAGCAATAAACAGTGTCACTGGTAGCAGGGTAATAGGGTCATAGCAGCTATAGAAATATATAGCAAGATCTGAGTGCTGCAGGTTGCATGTGGTATCCTTGTGATAAAGCAATAGTCAGCTTTTCAAGCTCAGTCAGTTAGGTCTTTTTTACTGGGTGCAAGTAATGTGGTATTTAGCAGATGTAGGAAACATGCCTTCACCTTGAATATTCTCTGTGTTCCATAATCAGTTAAAATAGCCTCTGTTGTCCAGTTGCAGGAAGCTAGGGAAATGCACACTCAGCACGGCTCTCATAACCAAGCTTTTCTACCACCCCACTTTTGGAAGGTCCTACTGCACACGGCAGTAGGAAGCAGTCCTTCACAGTGTCAATTCCGTCAGCTTGACAGATTTTTCTAATGGAAATTTCAGCTGCTCTCTGCAGCAATAACTTTGCTGCCTTTCTTTCTATCAACACTCACGGAGAGAGCAGTGGGGTGAAATTAGCTATACGACAGAGAAAGGCTCTTAAGGAATTTGGGTAAGTCAGCAGAAGTGGAAAGACAGCACACATACTGCACGACAAGCATTCTGCAAGGATAAACTGAGATTTGCAGTGTTAAGTTTTGCTTCTGCTAATACCCAGTCTCCATTTTTTTTTTTTTCTTTCAGCTACAACTTTCAGCCTTAATTTACATTTTTGGATATATTTACAGGGTAAAAGCAAAAGCAAAGGGGTATGTTTCCACAACTGCAAAAGCTGAACTGCAAGAAGTAATACAACATAAAATGACCAAAAAAAAAAATAAAATAAACTCCTGGCGAGCAAGAAATTGTGTGCTACTTACCATTTCACCAGGAATTTTCCCTTCTAACAGTATTTTCTCAACTAATGTGTTGTATAAGACAAACAATCTCATGTGCTGAAGCTCCAGATACCAAGCTAACCACCTGCTGACAATTCCAGTGCTTTTCAGCTGGAAGATACGCAGGACCACTCGACATACTGAAACACTTATCTCCTAATGTCCCTAAACAGAAGGGGTTTTGTACACTTGCAGATGATATTACTGATAATGACCACAGAATGTTTGCCTTTGGAGTACTCCAACATCAGTTTTTGTATCTTATTTTCAGACTACTCAGGAAAAAAAATGGAGACTCGGGGAAAAAAAAGAGACCCTTTTTAACATAGGAAGCAAGCATATTCTTCAGATATAAATTAACAGATATAAAGAGTTCCTAAAGTTACAGCAGGGACACATACAGAACAGCTACCCGTACAAACATTTCATTTTGAATAATAGTGTTGGCAAGTGTGAAAATTGCTCAGTACTTTTTGTACTTTAATTTGTACTGCTAATATGTAAAATCTCTGTGGAGCCATCCTTGGTTACATAGTTTTAAGAGTGACTACAGATACAAAAAAAAAAAAAAAANATTTATAAAACCACTACTTAAATTTAGGCTTCAGTTCAATAAATAATTATGCTGTGTTAAGTTTTCCATGGAATTCAGTCATAAAAAGTTCAGACTGTACTGAAAACTAATTAATTCTGTGGTTTTGGTATTCATTGAAGCCTCCTTTCCCCTGTGCACAAATAGCTAGCATTATTCCCTGAAGGGTGTGCATGCCAAAAGGTGGAAAGGGATATTCTGAGCTCAAAAGACTGTAGCACAGTAGATCTACTAAAAAAGGGAACTTTCTTAAATAGTTAGAAAGATAATAGAGCTTCCTGCAGGCAGCTTTAATTTGCATTCTTGTCAATTAGAGGGTTTGTGCAACTATTTATTACTCTGGTTAAAACAAATATTTACCATATGGATACAGGCTACATATTGTGCCTACGTAGCATCTAGAGATGAAGTAAAAAAAATTTGCAACTTTTGGAGTACATGCAGTACAAACATTAAGCTTTTGTTGCTTGTCTTCCTGTGCAAATATTTAATGTGTCAGTAACATCAAATAAGTTATAAGGATTTTTATGAGACTTCACAGTGTTAACCTGTATCACCCAAGATTCCTGAAAGAGTGTGTTAAAAGCAAGAAAAAAGCTGTAAAATGTTTACTTGAAGAAAAACAAAAACAAAACATCACCTGAGCCAAATGCAGCAAAGGCACCAAAACTGAAAGTTTTTTTTCTGGTACTTTGGTTCCATTTCTATCACCAAAAAACAAAGCCGTACACTCACTGCAGCTTGCAAAAGGAAATATTTCTAACCAGTGCATGCAGGGAGAGACCTTCCACTGAACTGACACCGACTCATACATTTGCTTCATGTTGCCCACATTCTGCTGCTTGAATGTAGCCCACAAATACTTCTGTTTGAATTGCAGCTAACTCCCATAGCCATGACAAAAATCTCTGAATGACATGCAGCTTGTCTGCTGAACTGAATCCTTGTTTTCACAGAAATAGGAACGCTCAAAAATAAAAATACAAACAAAAAACAAACAAACGAAAAACAACTAAACAAAAAACTCCACAAAAACCACCACTGATCCTCTTCATTCTAATGGGTGTTTTTTTTTTTTTCCTGCAGGGGGAAATAAGCTTATTTTGCATTTCATATCAAGAATGCAAGCTGCCAGGAACATCAAAAGCATAAAACAGTAAGTATTCAAATACTAGTCCAGCTGTGCTCCTACAAAACATATAAAAGGCAATTTCTGAATAAGGGGGAGCTTTAAATCACAGGTAATCAAAATTTGCTACTTTTAAGACACTTTGTTTTAAAGATATCTATTTCAAAGTAGCCAAATTGGTTTGGACAATCACACAAACAATTTTTTTCCTATGGCTAAATAATTTTATACTGACGATGTACCCATTCTAGCTAACATGTCTTCATTTTTAATGGTGGGGCAAAACATAAACAGCTGAAACCTTCATGAAAAACACCAATCAGAAATGCTGCCACAGGCTGTTAAAACATTTCTTCATTTCACAAAATGTGGTTTGGAAGGCGACTCTCCAACTTTTTTGGTGGAAGGCTGTTTTCCTTTGTGAGAGGGCTCATGAGATAGGGATGAGAAAAAACATGAAATACTAATAACTCACTTTCATCAATCCAACACTTGTTTTTGTATGTTATGTGCCCAAATATTGCTATATATAATTTTATTCTCCATGTGTAATCATTCGAAACCAACTGGTTTCCAACTTTAAAACCAAAACTCCACATTTTTCCAACAAACATTTGCATTAGCAGTAAAAGTATTGCAATAAATCTTAACTCACAAAGCTTTCTGTAACTATCTGTCAGGAAGCCTGCATCAGCCTGGACTAAGCATCAACTCACATACACTTTATTTCTTACTCTTAGGTTTAAAATTTCAGTTTTAACAGTGATGTGAACCCATTAGATATAAATTAGGAATCTGCAAAGAATTCACACAGGGCTCTTCTGCTAATATATTTCAGGGTAAGGTTTTAAACATCTGATTTATAGTGATTGGCCATCTTGATCCTGCAAGCTGCATATCCAAATCATGTCAG
>VXAV01006573.1:145248-161138 GCA_013399715.1 Alectura lathami
GACATTTGCCATTGCTGGCAGCACATAAGGATGGCTGTAACTCACTGGGTGAGAGTGGAACAGGTTCCTTGACCCCATGGTCTCCCCTCCATCAGCACAACCGCTGGCTGCAATGGTTGGAAAGGCATGAGAGTACTGCTACCACCCTCCATCAAATTTCCAACCCAACACAGAATTACAGTGATGATGGTTCTTTTTTTCTACAGTAACATCAAACATTTATAGTGAAACATATAAGAATATATTANTACATTTCACAGGCCACCCTTCCTTATCCAAATTTCATTGTCATACATAATTTGTTATAAAGCTCAATAAACAATCAGCTTCAAAAAAAAAAAAAAAAACTATCAAAGACTTTTTATGTAAAAGCATTACATATTGGAACAAAATCAGAACAAAATCTTCCAATTAAAAGGACATATAACATCATGGCAGACTGTTTAAATGTTTAAACCCTATAGTTCTTTTCTATGCTTAAATGCAGGCAAGTAATTTCGACCAAAGTCAAAAAGAAGAAACTATTGTGTGTAGCATAAACGAAGCACACAGGTCTCAACTGCTAGGTCTACAACCCCTTTATCTTATTCGCATTGTTTTAAACATAAGTTCCCCATACAGAATGTGTGCCTTGGTACAGTATATCAAGACAACACAGAATAGATACGCCCTTTAAAAATAAATAAGCAAAAAGAAAGGCTGGTACAGTAATGGTAATTTTTTGTTCAAGAACATCCTATATTAATCGAAAGAAATCTGAAGGAAACAGAGGAAACATAAGCCCTGTTGCACTAACCAAAGCAAAGGACTGACAGAAGAATGCTTAATAGACAGCTTCAGTGCAACTGTTATTTTTTCCAGTGGCATAATTCATTGATGGGTACATTGGAAATACCAATAAAATAACATAATTAGCAAAATTTTAAAAGATTTTCATTGTATTTGCATCTACTTCAAATAACGAAACAATCTATTATGGAAACACTTCCTTTGCTCCATAAATTCATTTCTATTACCTAAAATAGGTCAATGTTTATGCATATGGATCTATATTTATTTGTAAATCACCCCATATTCTTGTGTAGTATTTGGTATTCACATGTTACATTTAAATAAAGTTTATTTAAAAACAATCATATTAAATACAAACTAACAGCATATTCATAATATATTTTACAGAAAAAATAGTCATGTCTTTACTTTAGAAATATGTTTCTTAAAAAGTTCTTTGAGATTTTTATAAAACATTTTACCCGTGAAGATAAGTTTCCCATCAAACCTGTAAAAAAATCTTAGCCTTTAAATCCTTGTGTGTTGGCTTTTTTTTTTTCTTTTTGCTTTAATAATTTTACAAGTTTACACTTTATAAATTCTTTAAAATAAAAACTAGAATATTTCAGGATCAAATTGGTCACAGGCCATTTTAAAAAAAGTCCATAGAGACTCCCTGAATCCATTCTGAAGTGCCTTGTGTTTTTCTTTCTCTCTGGGTGTCAATAGTGCAGGTTTTTGTGGGAATTCAGAGTTCCCTACATGTTCTATAGAAAGCCCAATGTGTGTCAGAGGCAGGGTGCAGCTGCAGAGCCCATAGAGGCCTGAGCTCCCCCAGTCACCACAGGAGGCAGAGCTAGTAATTCCTTGCGCTACACAGTACACAGTGTTTGCCCAGTCCCTCCAAGGTCTCTGCTAGGTCCAGCTGCCACACACAGATGCCAGGAGAGCTGGCATCCAGCCCTCATTTACTTTCCAAGTTATAGCATTGGATGTCTCCTTTTCCCTTGCCATCATATCCAGGAAGCGGTTGTCCGTATTTATCCACACACCAGCAATAACCTCTTTTTCGGCCTTTGGATGGACGACACTGAAACAGAATGTAGGATCCAATTAAAATAATTTTTGTTTTATTCTGCTGTTGGTGTTATGTATCAGGGATTCCTGCTTGTTTGATAGCTGCACTGCTATATTCTGACCATATATAGAATCAAACAGAAGATCTGCTGGAAGACATTGCTAGAATCAAATTGAAGATTTAACACCACTACAAAGCATTACAATAGAAGACATAGTGTAATACTCTGCCCATAAACCATTTTGGGTCTAATTATTCCACAATAAAACTGTTCTGAGAATTACCAGAAAACAACACAATGAACTACTTCCTGCTATATTAAGTAGCACAGTTGCTGCCTGCTGAATACCAGGGCTACTTATAACCACATGGGCTGATGACTGCGACCCATCTTTGGAAAACAAAGTCAACAGATTCGCTCTACACAAAAGCACAGGTCTGGCAAAGACAGTTCCTGAAGCACTAAACACCCTTGGTTTGCATCTGTTTGCCAGAGGAATTTCAATCCTGTCATTGATATTTATTAACAGATATATAATACTTCTGTAATATAGTTATCACTTCAACAACAGCAAGGTGTACTAGAAATTTACACGTGTACTTTGCTATAAATAAGGCTGCTTATATGTTAATGTACAACCTACATCATTGTAAGAAATCAGTTGCTTAGTGGCATTTAGCAAAACTGACAAACTTGAAACTAGCATTAAATAAGCCAAGATGCTGAACTTCTTTAGAAATAATGTCGTAAAAGCAGATGAAAAAAAAAAAAAAAAGTCTACCATGTACTAACTAATGCTCTCCCCAAGAAACCAAGAATGGTAAAAGCTAGACTAAGGACATGTTGGAGGTTACATTTGATTAGTTACCCTGGACAAAGCTTAGCCTAAAAGGAAAACCTTGCACTGTCCCAGACGTTCATCTCCTCAAAAACCACATGTCTCCAGGACTAAGAGTTTGCAATGATCAACTTCCTTGCTAAGATATAGCCTCCATTTACGTCAAGTTTCTGAGATTTGATGACAGAGGATTCATTGCAAATGCTAATGGAGAGGGCCATGCAGTAAAGACAGAAGGAATTAGGACTCCAAAGGAGGTGGTAACATAAATATATCTAGTTTTTCAAAGACTGGGGTTCAATGTCTTCTACCATTGTGTAAAGGAAGAATGGACTAGACACAGTAGTGTAAAGGCTATCATACAAGCAAAGTAAATGAATAAGAGCAATTCAAATATCTCTGAAGTTTATGCTGGGTACCAGCTGTGGGTTTGCCACAGGTCAGGTAAACTTTCACTCTGCTGCATTGTTTTCCAGACATGTACCACTCTCCCATGTTAGTGACCCACAAAGCTAAATGTCTTTCCCATGCACGAGTACATAAGGAAACATCAAGTAAATGGTGGGCACCACATGTTGCCCCAAACATCTGACCCTAGTTTAGGACCTCATGTGAAAAGGTGGTATGTCAGAAAGACGTGCAAATATGGGCCACCCCTGGGGACTGCCTGCACCAGCACATTGGCCCCTGAGTCAATTAATTTGTGGCAGCAAAGATTAGTGTAGACAGTTCTCACAAGCAAGTTGAGAAAGAGAGATGAGAATAGATCATACATGAGATACAAATCTCTGAACATGCTGCCTTGGCAGAAACCCAAGTTTCCATTTTGCTCATTTAAAAGTAAATGAAATAACATTAATCTCCATAATTGCAAATTATTCTTAAATAAATCAAGCTTAAAGATTTTTTTTCTTTTTTTTTTTCTTTTTGGAGAAGGTGAAGAAGTTCAAGCTCATTGTTCAAGCTACATTAATAACTTGCTAAACTACATGATTAGCTGTATTTGAATTCTAGTCACTTTTTTAGCTGGTTTCCTGTATCAGATCTTTAAATATGAAGAATGTAAATTTTAGAATCATACACTGTCTCAAAAGCCAGACGAGTACTTGTCCATGTTCTCTAAAATTTCAGCAAATGTCTCTTCAAAGGTCACTGATGACAACAGGATTTTTTTCTTTAGTTTTGGTGCTACCTTGATTGGGCTCTAGCTTAAGTAGTATTCACATTTATCACACTAAATACTTTGTGCTCAATTTTAAGTAATTCATACACAATCGCCTCTGCATGATTTAAATTTTACAGATAAGGAAACTGAGGCAGTAGTTCTGTTGTTGTTTTTCCCCAAGAGCACAGGCATAGATGGAGCCCGAATTAGAGTGCAGGGTTTCTGGCTATTGGCCTGGTTCTCTGGCGATGAAACCACACTTCCACTAATAATAGCAACACAGTCTCCCCTTTTAGAAGCACTATGTTACTCAACTCTTGCTGATTCATAGGCTTGCATCGCTGTCAAAACAAATGATTAATTAAAGTTATCTCATGTTGTTGAAGGTTTGGATTGCTTTTTACAGTTGCAGACTCAATTTTTGGAATTAACTATAGTGTTAATTTAGTCTGTAGATACTAATGGAATTTTTTTTATTATTATTTCTTCTAGTCAACCTGTTCAGGAAAATGAAACTCTTAGATCACTTGGGTTAGAGCTTTACAGCTGAACTAACACTCTGTGAGGAAATTAGAAAAAATTTACCTTTTCCGGTCTGTGATTTTGTACTACTTGCTCAGCAATACTGTCAATAGTAATGCACTTCTGAGTCAAATGTCATGGTTTTATCCTGAAACAACTAGTTTGCATTCCATACTGAAATGGTGGTCAACTCATATGAAAAAAAGTATACATATTAATATTAGCTCTTACGAATTGTATGACTTCAGAAGTCCAAAGAGCTGGAAAACTGTCCAAGCAGTGGAGTCAATAATTATTTCTGATAGAAGCACCATCTGCCAGCTCCATGCCACCTGCCCCTCTGCCCTTCACAAAGACGTGCCACAGAGACATTTGTGGGGCACAGCAAAGCATATGCTATCACACTGGACTCCTGATCAGCCCAAAGGTCTCTGTGGAGCTACAGCTGTGGTCTCCTGGAACAGAGTGCAGACAACCTTGACATACACCTCAGGCCATACTGGCTCCTGCCAAGCCTAGTTCTGTTTTCAGTGGAACAATGCCAGCTCATATTTAGGTGAATATCTGGCTTTGTTAAACAGATATGGAACAATAATTCTAGTTTCATCAAAACTTTCTTTGCATGCCTGAGGCAGAAACATGTCCATATTAACCCAGTCCATGTAAATATACCTACATACCATACTTGAATAGTGCAGGCTTATATGCACGATTTCTTAAAGAAGTCTAAACTTCTGTATGTTTGATTTTAACAAAGTTTATATATAAACACAAGGTTTGAAATATTTTTCATGTTACACCTTGACAGATGAATTTGTGTTCTTGAAACTGTTGCATATATGCAAATTACTCCCTATGGTTTTTCCTGAAAACTCCATCTCTAGAAGTCAACAACTGTAATGAAAAATAACTACTTTGACCTTGACTGCAAGAGCAGGTGACCAGGAAAGCAACATACAAAGTACTTCCTGAGTAAGTTTTTATGGCTTCCAGGGTGATCATAAATTAACAGATTCCTACCATCTATATACACGAACAATCCCAGGCAGTGGCTTCATTTCAAGAACTAAAAATGCCTAACTCACACTCCTTTTTGATGGATTTACTGTCTATTTCCTAACAAATTACTCTAAACTTTGTGTCACAACAAAACATAATTACAGATTGAATGCCACTAATAGCAATGAAATAATAAAATTGCCTAGCATTCTGTTAATCAGATTAGATATCTGCTCACAGTTCCCAAAAATACCAGGCCTACATTTTGATTCTCCAAAAAAAAAAAAAAAAGTCCTGCAGAGAGTGAATTCAATCTAGTCAGAACTCACTCACTTCTCAAACTGATTTTTTTTTCTAGGAGTTAATTAATCAAGAGTAATTTATTTTCATTTATTTTTTTTTTACATTTTGTTAGTGTGAGAAGCAGCCTGCCTCTGTAAGCACTACTTGTGAAGGCCTGTGCCAGGGGTTGATTTTGATTCACTTAAAGGAGGAGCATTCAAACTGCATTACACATAGAATATTTGCTCACATTGCCTACACTTGTAGGCATCTCTTACAAGACCCTGAGCTGTCTCAACATTACCATGAAACTACCAGGACGTGCGCAAATTGGCACAGTGCTTGACAATGCTGGCCATGTATTAAAGTACCCCCTTCAACATTTGTGTTTGCTGACCCGATGGGCTGTTGCAAACACCTTTTCTAAAACTATTTTGAAGTCCCCAGATAGTGTAGAGACTATACACAGTGCAGAAGCTTGTCTTTGCTCTGTACCAACACCCTACTCTAGGGAAGTGAACTTCAAGGAATGAAGACTACAAAGGTGTATCTATATTTTCTTTTTTTCCCCTTCCTATTCAATTTCTTTTATGCTTCAGTGGCAGAACAATGCACAGCAGTCATGCACTTCAGTATGCGCTTACTGTGATCTCATCTACTATATATACACACCAGAGAAAACATGCAAATCACCACCTTTTGCTGATGAACTTAAATCTCAGAGTCTAAAGACAGACAAGAGGAAAATCTACTGAACAAAGTAAATACCAATCTGCGGTATTCTCTAATACCTAGAGAAGGGTAAAGACTATGATATGCTTGCATCTCTTCAACACAGTTAAATGACACACTACACTCAGCGGTTGCCGAGCCGCTCTCCATCATATTTGAAAAGTTGTGGCTGTCATGTGAGGTCTCTGGTGACTGGAAAAAGGGAAACATCACGCCCATTTTTAAGAAAGGGAGAAAGGAAGACCCGGAGAACTACAAGCCGGTGAGCCTCATGTCTGTGCCTGGGAAGATCATGGAGCGAATCCTCCTGGAGGAGATGCTAAGGCACATGAGAGATGAGGAGGTGATCCGAGACAGCCAGCACAGCTTCACCAAGGGCAGGTCGTGCCTGACCCATCTGGTGGCCTTCTATGATGGCGTGATGGCATCGGTGGACCAAGGGAGGGTGATGGATGTCGTCTACCTCGACTTGTGCAAGGCCTTTGGCATGGTCCCACACCATATCCTTATCTCTAAACTGGAGAGATATGGATCTGATGGATGGTCTGTTCATTGGATAAAGAACTGGCTGGCTGGTCGCAGCCAAAGGGTTGTAGTCAATGGCTCTACGCCCAGGTGGAGGCTGGTCACAAGCGGTGTTCCCCAGGTGTCCGTCTTGGGACCGGTGCTCTTCAACATCTTTATTGACGACTTAGACTGTGGGATCGAGTGCACCCTCAGCAAGTTTGCTGATGACACCAAGCTGAGTGGTGCAGTTGATACCCCTGAAGGAAGGGATGCCATCCAGAGGGACCTGGACAGGCTGGAAAAGTGGGCCCACGAGAACCTGATGAGGTTCAACAAGGCCAAGTGCAAGGTGTTGCACTTGGGTCGGGGCAATCCCAGGTGTGTGTACAGACTGGGAGAAGAACTCCTTGAGAGCAGCCCTGCGGAGAAGGACTTGGGCGTTGTGATTGACGAAAAGCTGGCCATGAGCCGGCAGTGCGCTCTTGCAGCCAGGAAGGCCAATGGCATCCTGGGCTGCATCAAGAGAGGGGTGGCCAGCAGGGAGAGGGAGGTGATCGTCCCCCTCTACTCTGCCCTTGGAAGGCCTCACCTGGAGTACTGTGTCCAGGCCTGGGGCCCCCAGTACAGAGGGGATGTGGAGCTGTTGGAGCGGGTCCAGAGGAGGGCCACCAAAATGATCAGAGGGCTGGAGCACCTCTCCTATGAGGAAAGGTTGAGGGCGTTGGGATTGTTTAGCTTGGAAAACAGAAGGCTCCGGGGAGACCTCATTGCAGTCTTCCAATACTTGAAAGGAGCTTACAGGCAGGAGGGGGACCGACTTTTTACACGGGTGGATAATGGAAGGACAAGGGGGAATGGGCTGAAACTGAAAGAGGGGAGGTTTAGGTTGGACATCAGGAAGAAATTCTTCACTGAGAGAGTGGTGAGGCGCTGGAACGGGCTGCCCAGAGAAGCTGTGGCTGCCCCATCCCTGGCTGTGTTCAAGGCCAGGCTGGATGGGTTCCTGGGCAGTTTGATCTAGTGAGCTAGTGGCTGGCAGCCCTGTCCACGGCAGGGGGGTTGGAACTAGATGATCTCTGAGGTCCCTTCCAACCCAAACCATTCTATGCTTCTATGATATGATTCTATGATTCTTAAGTAGCTAGGCGTATGTATTTATGGCACAGCCACAAAACACAGTTCTATCCTTGCTCCAGAGGAGCTCATTTAGCAGTCTGTGGAACAAATGCCGACTTAGGATTTGAGCACTGCTAATTTACATGCAGTGAGGCATCAGTTGATGGTGAGTTCTCAAAACTTCAGAAAGAAGCTTTCCCTGTTTGGGAGTTACAACCCCCTGCTCAGAAAAAGCTTGGGAGTGTAGACAGGCTCAGCAGCTTGCAGCCAAGGTCAAACACCACAGTTGACTGCTAGACTGATGGCAGAAGGGAATACTGGAAACCTCATTCCTATTTCAAACAACCCACCTGATACTGCTGGCTGATTGCAGAGCTCCTGGAATATCTCAAAGGGTAAGCTTGCTTCTAAGAAAGCTGGAAGCCAGACAATGGAGAGATAATACCATTCCTAAGAAGAGGTTGCCTGCCCTGAGGCTGGCCTATCACTTCCTACTAATGAACTTTATTAGGCAGCAACTCACTAAGTCAGCCACTCTTGGTTAACACACAGAGAGGCTGACTCATATAAACCCAAACGTGAGAGACAAGATAGTTCACAAAATCTGTCCTTACAGAGGTTTGCCTTGAGGAAAATCTTAAAGACTCTTTCGAGTTCAGGAAATTTTGAAACTATACCAAGTAACACACTTGGAGACAGGTCGCTAACTAAACAACGGAATTAGAGGAGATATGCACACTAAGCAAACAATCTGTCGTGTCTTGCACTTCAGCAAGCTGTTACATGAGCTTCACAGGCAGCTCTGAATGGAGAATGCTGCCATAGCACAACTGAAGCATGAATACCTGTAGCTTAGGTCTGCATTTATGAAGAAGGGTCAAAACCCCAGAGTCAAATGCAAATGGAAAACTAAAGAGGGCTGAGAAGCTATCCTTGCTGCAGAGTAACTACTAGATGTATCACTTTCATGATAACATGACCTGGATTTTGGAAGTGATCTGTGTAGCACATAAAGGACAGACACATGCCTTTCTCAAATTGCTTTTTGTAATATAACCCAGTGCAGATCTTCTAGGAACTTTCAAGCAGCTATTTACAATTCCAAGCATTGATCTATTGCAGTCATATGGTGACTGCAACATTTAGCTCTGTGGGTTATTAGAGGCATTGCTTTTTTTAAACAGAAGGACATTAGTATCTAGGACATTGGCCAACTTACGTGTGATTAGGTATGAAGTTTCTCAAATTAATCTGTTGTCATGATCAACAGAAAATACAAACACTGTCCCCACTGGACAAGGGAAAACAGAACCAGATCAGAACCTAAAACTGGGATTAAACTAGTTCCTCTATAAAATGATATATAATGCACCTTGCTGGCAAGAGCCTTCAACAGAAGGATCAGAACAATGCAGAAAAGGTGAAGTGTATTCACTGAAAGAAGACACTGTACTTACTTGCTTTTTCTTGTAGAACCCCTTTTTGTCACAGTTTGGAATATGGAAACCCCTAGGACTCAAGACATTCAGAATCTTCAGGTGGTTTAAAGTGTCTTCCATTTCTCGACGACAGGGACCCTGTTAATGACCATGTTTTAGAGAACACAGATGAAACTTCATTCCCAAATGCTGACATTAGAGTTAATAAATCTTCAAAGGGCAATAAGCATTAAACCAAACAAATCCATTAAAACAAAGGAAATGCCGAAAAGCAAACCATTCACAGATAAAACTGACATTATGCTTTATTCAGAATAAAACTGATTTCTAAACATTGAAGGCCACATGCCATGCTCAAGCTGGCTTTTCCAGCTGAAATCACAGCCACATATACTTAAGAGAAGACTTGACCAGTATCTAAATCAGCCATATGAGTTTCCCTTTATGTTGGGATAACCTGGTCGTCAGCAAGCAGAAAAAGAAGGTTGGCAATTGGTATACACCACTTGACAAACCTTCCCTAGTGTCATTTGATTTACCTGATTCTGATGGATTTAAAAGCTTGAATGAAACAGATTAAATTGAAATTAAGTAGTCTGGCATACAGTACTTATCAATGTACTGCAGCTTTGGACAACAACTCCAAATTTCAGCTGGACTAAATGAATGATTGCACACATTTTCATTATGTATGCAACTTTTTGCATCAGTTAATCTACAAAAGGAAGGCAATAATATAGTGTGGATTAAATGCATGGCAATGAGATAAAACCATTTCTAAATGCATGTCTCAAACGTCAACTAATTATTTCTCACTGCAGTTCTTTAGAATGTAAAATGTTACCAGTCCCATTTTGCAGACAGAAAATCAGGAGAGGAGGAGTTCAGGTTTTACCACAGGCCAAGAAGGTAAGCAGTGTCAGCAGTGAGATCACAATTCAAGAATCACATCCTACATATTCTGTGTTTAGCTACACTCTTTCTCTAACCACATTACTGATTCAGTCCAAGAACTAGTTCTTTAACTGAGACAGAAAAAATTCCTTTGCAGTTACATGGGTATAAAATGTTTAAGTTGCTGTATCAACACAAAGACCCACTCATACAATTCATAATTAGTGAAGTAATGACATGCACACTTTCAAGTAGTAATATTACAAGTTTGCCCCACAAAATGCTTTTCATGTGAGTGTCTCAGAGCATTCAGACTCCATAGCACTGCTGAAGTTTATAATTGATTTTTTAGTAAGCAAAAACCTTCCTTGCTGCTTTCAGACATTTTCTTTCAGTATCGATCTCACAAGATCTGAAAAAGTGATTTAAACTGCTGCTTTTATTGACAGAAAACAAAACTGTCCAGACACACTGACTGCAAATCGCACACTGAAAGATTTGATCTTGAGTTAGGCATACACA
Source organism: Alectura lathami (assembly GCA_013399715.1). Classification (NCBI taxonomy): domain Eukaryota; kingdom Metazoa; phylum Chordata; class Aves; order Galliformes; family Megapodiidae; genus Alectura; species Alectura lathami. The sequence goes on from VXAV01006573.1 coordinate 156,115, forward strand.
AAGAGCAACAGCTTTTTCAGATTTTTTTTTTTAAACTATTATTTTGAAGCAGGCATCGTAAGTCAAAGAAATGACTATCAAAAGCTAACACATACACATAGGTAGAAGGTCATTTACTCGCAAAGGCACCTGCCTCAGATGGACCTGGTTCTGGTTCCTACAGATTTCAGTAGTTTTGGTAAGTCAGTGGGCCTTCACACACACAGGGCCGATCTACCATGTAAGTGAAACATTTATCCTACCAGGGCCCTATTTCCTCAGAGCTACCAAAGCTCACTCTTACTGGAAGAGGTTTATTATTTCAAGTTCTTGGGAAGAGGATATGCTGGAACTTGGATACTTAAAGTGTTCTTACTAGACAGATGGATATTAGTGATAAACTGAACATAGCTTAACCAACCTTCCTGTGTTAGCTTGGACACCACTCTTTTCAGACACAGCTTTCCACCTCACACAGGTTTCAAAACCTCATCTTGCAGGTTGGAAGTTACATCTGGCTTCATTACAACTGTTTTGATAAGATGCCAAAGCATCCAGCCAATTTTTTAAGTTATCTGGCACAGGCGTAAGGATAACCACCAGGCCAGCAGACAAAAAGTCCATGAAGAGGAATTAACATCCCCTCAGATTTACCACACTTTGGCTGTCCTGCAAATCCTTTCTTTCTACTGGGCACAGTATGTAGGAAGCAATGGCAGCTTCTGTGCCTGTAAGTTACACGTATGTAGTGGCACTAAATGATGACTACAAGCTGAAGTAGCGTTCAGCGCGTCTGTTTGCTTAAGACGCTAATCCTTCAACCCAGGCTAAGTTTATCTCCTCTGATTTGCTCCATGAAGTACAAACACAATGTCACCACACTGAATATGAGAGGTTTTCCTTTTTTCCATTATTGCAACTCAATAATGCTGTCTGCAACAAAGTTTACCAAATGATGATACTATTAAACCTGTCCTGAGTCCACTGACAGAAACAGGTGGAAACAAGAATTTTTGCTAAGAACTGACTTTGTGAAGATCATATTCATATCAATGTAAACACCAGTTACGCCTCTTTGTCTTCTGAATGTGATCTGTTTGGTCAGCTGTTTGTCTGCACTTGCAGATCCAACAGTTGTACTGGTCAAACAGACAGAATGCCTTAAATGGGTACAACAATTATAATCATTTGGTTTACCAAATACACAGCATGCATATATGGCCATACAGGCACACATTTACATGCAGGAAAATGTCCTTCCTTTTACAGAAGTACTTACATATTCAGTTTCTTGTTTGGATTCAGAAGAGAAATTCAGTGTATCTGTACTCTGTGAATCATACTCCACTTTATAGCGCTGCGTATTTTTGGCTTGCTCTTTCCTGATGATATCTATTTTGATGTGCTGTGGATGCAAATTTGAATCTGGCACCCTGTGGAGGTTTGAGATGGCCTGATTTTCTATACTAGTGGTACTTCTGTCTTCTTCTGAATCACTGGAATTTCCTTTGAAAAGAACAAATTCAGTGAAGAAACAAAGTTAATAAACTGCCAGCTGAATCTGGAAGGGCAACAGACCACTAGATTGGTCTACACCTTTGGTTTTTCTTTACATTAAAAAAAAAAAAAAAGATATGAAAACAAACAATTCAGTCTTTAGCATCTCTCTTGCTAAGTGTAAAGAACTGTGATGAATTTTCTGACTGAAGTATATCTTCCCTCCTAGCAAGCCTTGCAAGTATACTATTCCCACACCTGTGCTGGGTGCCTCTCAATGTACATGCTGTCTGGCTAATCACTTGAGAATTATTTACGTTCACTTCAAACTATTTGCAAACCACTACCGCCCAGGTTTCTCACTCCTCATTTTTCGCTGGTTTCCCTTCCCGGCAGGAGGAGGCAGGTCTGCCACATGCCGATTGCTGCCAGCACCTGGCCCTGAGTCAGAGCTCTGTTAGCAGTCCAACCAACACAGGACATGCAGAGCATTCAGATCACATACTTCTGACCCAGAACGGATTTAAACAACTTTAATTATATACAGCTAACTTGGGTGACTTATTGGATGGAAAGCAACTCATGGTCTTCCCCTAGGACAGTAGCAAAAAAAAAAAAAAAGCCTTAATCCAAAATATTCTACCATGCTGAGTTTGATGGTTCTAATTAACTATTTTAACACCATTTTTCTCTTAGTTTTATTCCACATACAGAACAGGAGAAAAAAATGTCTTCATTCCTCCACTATTGAAATCAGAAATGTTCTAGGTGTACAAAATACATTTCAGGGGTAATGGACAAAAAAACTGCCACCTGACACCTGTAGTGGTGTCAAAGGACAAACATCTACTTTCTTTCCAAGCTTCAAAAACATTTTCTCTTTAAACTACCATCCACAGAACTACAGGAAAAATGGATTTTTCCAAAATACTGCATAAACCCAGCGTTCCTGTACCTTCTGAGGTATTTGTCTACACTGCATTTCTCTCTCTTAGAAGACTTGTGCAATGTAACTGTAACTGGCTGTATTTCCTCCATGGAATTTTTCAAGTTTGGATACTCCTGTCAGTTCTTTGGCTGCTAGCCACTTTTTTTTTTTAATAAGAAAAAAGGAAATCACACTGGGAGTGGAAACCAATAAGTGATATGCAAGAAACATCCTGAAAATCTGTATTAAAATTACATTTGATGGCTCACTGGAAAACCACAAAAGCCAGTGCTAAAACTGAAAGCCCACATTCACATAGCTCATTTGAGTCTCAGTATTTCAACACACAGTATCATGCCACTAGCAATATGCAGGAACTGGGGAGGAAAATGAGAAGGAGGAGGAGGGATCAGAGTCAACATCTTGGTACTGGTGGTTTTAGCGTAGCCACTGATGGCAATGGACATGACTGACTAGGAAAATCCAACTCCCACTGCAAATGGATTAAGGAAGTTCAAGTCTTAAATTTCCTGGCTTCTGTGGGTTAAAATCAGACTCTCAGAGGTATTTGAACATATTTTTGGTGGTTTGGTGTCCTGTTTTTAAATAATGGTATCTTTTTTTCCTCCACATTCTCAGTGAAGTCTGCAATAAATGACACAATAAAATGTTATAAACCTAAATCTTCTACATATAAATACCGTGTCTACTAGGTTTTCTGCAGCCAGTCCAGTTCATTAGTTTACCTATCAAAAATAATAGAAAATATTCTTAATGTGCACTAAAATAATCACCAGGCTGACCATTTCACAGTTTGCATAGACCATTACACGTAGTGATGGTGTTTCTTACACTTGAGTTCAGAATGGTCATAATGCCACATTTTAAACTGTGGATCACATCCGATTCACTCAGCTCTACACAAGTTGGCTCCATCTCACCTCCTACACTCTGTTGTCATGGAAACAAAACTGCTACAGAAGTTACTCGCCCTCTTTCAAACAGACATTAGAAGGTTTGCATATGAACGTCATTAATTACCACTTTAGTGCCCAAAAACCTTAACTGTAAAGTCAGTGGCCTACTTTAGCTGGTATTATGAAGTTCCTGTAATACACACCACCCATTTCCAGCAATTTCTGATAATGATCAAAAGCATAGCACATAATGCAGGACCTAGCTATGTATAAGGGTGAAGATGTGATCCTGCTTGGGCACAGGGGGTACCTGCTCAGAATTAAGAGCCGAACTGGAGCAGCACCCATGAGGGGGCGGGTACTGCATGCATCATGCAGGTTCAGCATACTACTTCCCTCTTGCACCCTGAGTTTTCAGCCTCCATACTTCGAATGTGAAGAGAAAGAGACTTACTATTTCGCATTTGTTAAGCGATCAAAATTGCTACTGATTTCAAAATAGGAGTTACCCGTGGGCCAAGAATGCAAAACAGCAACTCAGCATTCTGACTATTTAATCTGAAAATGGAAATATTTTCATCAGGGAACGAAAGTGCGGGGTCTGTGTTCCTCCTTCTTCACTAGCAGTTGTTGCGCTGCCCCTCCATTAAACAGCTCCGAGTCTCAAATATTGAGGAGATTCCCTCAGTTTTCAATTCATTTGAAGGATGAACAGTCAGAGCCAAGTTCATGTGATGAAGGAAGCTGTTCCATGCTCCGATGAGATTTAAAACCTCAGCAAGTATCTCTGAAATCTTGCTCAAAGTATCACAGCTTGGGAGCTGCACATAATCATTATAAGGCATCTCCTACTCTCCCAACAGCCAGTGAACTGCAACACTAGTGCTACTTCCTCAGCTAAGGGGAGGCCAGCCAAAGAGTCCCTGGAACCTAGCAGAAAAACTCCTGGCTTTTTAAAAATGCAAACAAGGAAAGCCTTTTGACACACTTTTCTTTTTAAATAAATCTTAACATACTTGCTGTTGGTTAGCAAACAGTTTAACGAAATGGTTGCACAGAGGGACTGCGCTTTCTTGATCTGAATCCCAGGTTTTCCTGTCTCTTAAGTTTCCAAATATGCATGTGAACAAAATTTCCTCCAGCTGTTCCTTCCTCTTCAAACCAAGCATAACCTCTTCATTTGCAAGACACACAAGAGGTATGGGAAAGCTTCGTTTGACCAAAGATTTGCCGTTTGGGGAAATACACCATCCTCTTAAACTCTGCTGAGCAAATGCTTTGTTCTGAACAACCACCTCCACGGTCCAGGGAAATATTTAACTATTTTTTTTTTTTTTTTAAAGTATGCCCGGGGTTAGCATTCCCCTTACTTAACCACACTGAAGGAGTTAGCCCACGGTCTGCATTTTCCCGCACTTTCTTTCAAGAACGTTAGGGACAAATGGCGAGGATTTCCACTTTCTATCAAAGCTTTTCAACCTGACAGCCCCAGGCACCCATGCGAAAAACACGCAACCCTCCTCCTCTAGGCTTTTTTCAAAAAAAAAAAAAAAACGCTACTCTGCCTCTTTTGCTAAGACCTACTTCATAGCGAAGCCAACAAAACTAACACTTTCTCTGCCTTCGGAAGAAAAATTAGCACCCCTCCTCCAGAACGACCCCGGCCTCGGCTACGGGCTGCCGCGAGCAGCCGGCGCAGCGCC